>BQNB010069459.1:7725-33480 GCA_026074375.1 Tanacetum coccineum | reverse complement strand
TTAGATGATTTGATGATCTATGACTACTAAATAAAAAAACAACAATTAAGATTGAACAATTAAAGGCAAATTAAACAATTAAACAAATACGGAAAACAAATAAAACGCGACAATTAAGCAAATAGATTAAAATTTAACCCTAAAATTGCAAACTAAGTTTCTAAACCTAAATTAGGATAAAAGAAAATTTTAAGAAAAATAAAAGTATTTTTTAGATCATTTTTGAATTTTTTTTATCAATGAAAATCTATTTAATACTAATTAAATCCTAAAAAAATAGAAAATAATTTAAATTATATTTTTCCTAAGTAAAATAAGTAAAAAGAAAATTTTAGAAAAAGGAATTACTATTTTTGGCTTTTTAGATTAAAAGATATGATTTTTCTAAAATTTAAACTAATTGAAAACTATAAAAATAATAAATCTATTAAAAAGTTAAATCCTAAAATTTTTATAAAAATTACGCTAAATAAAGAAATAGTGCAGAAATCTATAAAAATTAAAAGCCCTAATTTTTATCTTTTAATTAAAGCTTAATTCAACTAATTAAAATCTAAACCTAATTACTAATTAAAACTAATAAACTTGATTAAAATACTTAACTAAGGACTAATGGTGCTAAAACCTAAAGGACTAACTGGGAAACTAACTATCTAACGTAAGAATTAACAGGAAAACAACTGAAATTAAAAAGTTACACTACCTACCCTGAGAGCCCAACCCGATTACAAACTAATTCCATTAAGCATTTGAAATTTTAAAAAGCTTAAAATGAAAAACTTAAAGAAGCGAAGTTGTAGAAAAAGCTGGAGAGAACAACTTTAACAAAAGCACTATGGTCTGAAACCCACTAATAAGCTCTTAAACAGCTTATTATTAAGCTGTTTACAGAAACAAGAGCTTATCCTTGGTTTTTGCTAAATAAGCTATAAAAAGCTCAAAATAAGCTTAAAGTAAAATCTAAAAGCTGTTCTAAACTCCCTAATATGTGCTTAAACTAATTGAGAAAAGACACAAAAGCTGAAACACTTTTAAGCTATTGAAAATGATTATGAAAATGGCTAACTCAGGAATTAAGCTAAAATGCACAAAATCAAATTAAGCTAAAAGGCTCTAAAAGCAAATCTAAATTATGAGCTTCTGAAAACTTATTAAGCTACTTATAAACTAACTATTTAAGCAATAAAAACTACTACCTTAAGCTAGAATTCAGATTTTAGAAACTAAATATTTAACCTACTGTTTTTGTATTTTTGGCTGTTTAAGCTGAATTTTGACAGCAAAATAAGCTAGGACAATAAGCTAGAAAATAAAATGTAAGTCTTAATCTATATTAAGCTATAACTAAACTATAAAATACTAAAAGATAAGCTATTAAATCCTAACATTGCTGGCTTAATTTGGGGCTTAAGTATCAGCAGTACTAACTAATGTTAGTACTGCTGGTGCAATTGGCAATACCTCAAAGACCAATAGTGCAGGCTACTAGAGGTTACCACTTATACTAACCACACTCACTAAAAGTGTGTAAGCTAAGAACAAGCTATATCTAAGCCTTGGAAGGCTTAGATCCAATTTTCTCAAGCTAAAAATAAGGTAAAAAGTGCCCTGGTGCTGAGATGAGTAAAATAAGCCATAACTTTTTAAATTTTTAAAACTAAACTTTGAAATCTCACTTCCTAATGAGTATATATGAAATAGAAACTGACTCAAGTGGTTTGCACAAAAAACTTTGACTTTTGATAGTCAAAATGGCTTATGCCAAACACCCCTTTCAGGTTTGAGACAGATTTGAAAAACCTTAAAAGATTGAATCTACTTATTAAAACTTCAAACCCAGATATTAACTAGCTTATATCAAACTTACTTAGCATGATCTAACCATTGATTAACTAGAAATCAAAGATCTATATTATTCTATCTAATATTTTTGGTTTTTTAAGGGTTTTATGAAAAATTACTTATAAAACTATGATCTAAACTATTTTGATCAAAAACAGATAAGCTAAAATGATTAATAAGCTAGATGAAACACAAATAAGCAATAATAAGCAGACTGAATAAGCAAATAAGCATAGAAAGCAAATAGAAAACTATTTTAAGCTAGAATAAAAGGGATTAAATGAGAAACTTACAAGACACCTCTAGCTAAACAAGAGGTCCCAAAAGGGCAGCTACAAGCTCCCTAGCTTATTAATAAGCTAGGGTATAAGTCCATGGGATCTCTTCCAAATTAAGATCCCCTTCCAAAAAGCTCATAAGTCCACAAGTAAAGGTAAATTAGTACTTAAGCTGATTTTAAGAGTAAAAGTAATGATTAAGATGAGTTGAGCTTCATGATAAGCTTATAGACTTATAGGGCTGATTTTGAGCTTATGAGGGCTTATTGAGCTTTAGCTTAATATTTGAGAATTTAAATGAGAGCTTAAAAGTGAGATTTAAAGAGCTTTAAACTGAATTTCATTAATAAAAGAAACTGATTACAATACTTAAAAAGGAGATTACAAAACATTTAAAGAAAATTACATTAAAAATACGAAATTAAGCTAAACTAAAAGCTACTAAAATCTAACTCTCCTTTGTGTGTGTGAGGTGAGGGCCTATTTATAGGCTGTAGAGAAGCTTCTAGGCCTGAGCTGCCTTGCTCTCCAATCCTTCAATCTCATCCCTTGAATCTCTTAATCATTAGATTACGATTCATAGCCGTTGGATCATTTGTGGATACTTGAGGATTGCCAAGCTGTCATTCTTTGAGTGTGACAGCTTGTGCTTTCTTTAAGTGTTGATTTAGTATAAAAACCCAAATCCCTTGTGCTTTCTCCTCGTCATACGTGGTCTCTTAGCATGAGTGAGGTAATGAAAGTTCTTGAGATTACTGATTTAACCCTGGGTTTGTGTTAATAAGCCCTTGAATTGACCAATAGAGCCCTCAATTTCCATTTGCCCCTTGATATTAACTGAGTGGTGGATTGTAGGTGATGATGAACAGTAAAAATGTCTTCACGCCTTTTTATAACTGAACGAGTAAATTCGGTTTTAACTTTGGCCAATTGTCACTTCTAGCCCCTCTCTTTCCTTTCTCTCTTTCTAGTTATAAAGGGCTTTGGAAATGTGCAAGTTTGGTCCCTGTGGTTTATAAAAAGAGAGGTAAGCTAAGTTTTCGGCTTATGGAATGGGCTTTTGGGCTAAATGGATCCGGATAAGGTATTTTAGGGTTTTTCAGGCCCAATAAGGGGTGAGGGGTATTTTTGGACTTTGGTGAAACTTAGAGGGTAAAAATGGAATATTTTTTGGTCTTGTCTTTTATTGGTTGACTTTTTGTTGACCATGTTGACTGGATTTGATTGCGGGTTTGACTTTTCTAGCTTCGGCTTTGAATCTTTGGCTTCTTTTTGTACTTTTCTGATTCTCGTGTTCGTGCTTGCCCATTTTTGACTGTTTTCTTGTGATTTTTGATATATCCGTACCTGCACACACAAAACTCAAATACAAGCATATTTTTGCCGTTTTTGGTCTGTTTTGGGTTTAATTGGGTTATTTTAGGTACAAACGGATATGTGTATTTTACACTTATCACATACCATCCTTCATTGTCTAAGTTCTAAATCAACTGGCTGGAATGAGTTTTTAACTAATTTGGCTTCAACAGTTATATGTTTAGCAAAGGGTTAAAAATTTAATTTTTCTAAATTAATTTTTGATGGTATAATAAAGAACTTGGATTCCAAGAAGTTTTTAATGTATCCAAGGTTTTTATAACTCTTTTTGAATAACCAACTTAAAGATCTACCAGAACCTATTAATGATACTTATGAAACACCATACCATACTAAAAAGGTTTTCTCAAACATCGCAAGGAAGTGTATAAAATTTTCAAGAAAAGTTACTCCACTTTTTGACACTATGTTGGTGCAAAACCAAGCACGTGAGGGTGAAGGTTCAGCAATACCCCCTGAACCCCAACCTACACCCTCAATCTCACAACCAATTGTTTCAGAACCTCAAATTGAATCATTTCAAATTAAAACACCTCAAACTGCAGCACCCTAAACTGCAGCACCCCAAACTGATGTATCTCAAGCTGCAGTATCTCAAATTATTTTTCATGGTGCTCACATTGAGCAAATACCCCCATCTCTAACTACATATCAAAGAAAAAGAAAGACTCACAAATATAGGAGAACCAAAAAGGACACTGAGTTACCTCAGACTAGTGTGCCTCAAACCCTTGGTGTAGATGAGGCTGTCCATAAGGAGGGGGTGATAGTGTGGAAAGGGCTATCACTACTGATACTAGCTTAGATGCAGTACAGGATAGTGATAACATTACTAAGACCCAAACCACGGCAATGCCTAATGTTGAAATTCCTCAGGGAACAGATATAGGTGGCAGAGGGAACAGATATAGGTGGCAGTCCCAGGCGCCAAGAAACCATAGGAGGTACTCCTGCTCAGACTAGGTCTGAGAGAGTGCTTGAACAGCCCATTGAACTACCTCTCCTAGAAGGTCACACATCTGGAAGTAGGGAGGGCAGCATGGAATATATTTTTGAATTGACGGATAATGTACCACCAACACCTCATGATTCACCGCTCACAGGAGGTCACACACCTGGAAGTGATGAGGGTAGACTAAAACTAGAAGATTTGATGGATATTTGTACAAATTTGTCAAACAGGGTTCTTGCCTTGGAGGAAGCTAAGACTGCTCAGGACAGAGTGATCACAAGATTAAAATTGAGGGTCAGGAGGTTAGAAAAGAAGAGAAAGGCAATAACTCCACAACCTATAAAGAGGAGATTGTTTAAAGGCAGAGTTGAGTCTTCAACTGACAAAAGTTTGGATGAGGAGGATGCATCCAAACAGGGGAGGAATACAGACAAGACAAAACTAATGTTTAAAGATAGTGATTTTGATGTACTTGATGATGCAATGGAAAATGTTGAAGAGACAGTTAATGCTGCTACAACTGAAGTTAATACTGTTAGTGCACCAGTTACTACTGTTGGTGTAACCATTAGTACTGCTGAGCCGAGGACTCCTCCTACAACAACAGTCTTTGATGATGAAGATGTTACTATAGCAATGGCTCAGACTTTAATAAGATGAAGGAACATAAAGCTAAGGAGAAAGGAGTTATAATTATAGATGTAGAAGATTCTAGAGCTGTCAGACCTGCCAGATCAATAACTACACTTCAACCTCTTCCAACCATTGATCCTAAAGACAAAGGTAAAGGTGTATTAGTTGAAGAAGAATCTGATCCTTTAGTAAAAATCAAGAGGAGTGATCAAGGTAATTTGCAAGTTCTATCTGATGCAGAGTTGGCTCAGTTACTGCATCAACAGGAGTTAGCAGAGGTGGAAAGGAGACAAAGAGAAAGAGTAGCACAAGAAGAAGCATCTATGGCTGCAATTTATGAAGAATATGATACTATTCAAGCTAGTATTGATGCTGATGCTTTGTTTGCTGCAAAGCTCCAACAAGAAGAAAGAGAGCGGTTCACCATTGAAGAAAGAGCAAAATTCTTGGTAGAGACAATAGCAGCACAAAGAAAGTTTAGAGCTGCTCAAAGGACTGTAGAGATCAGAAGTAAGCCACCCACCAAGTCTCAGTTAAAGAATCTTATGTTGACTTATCTAAAGAACATATGTGATTACAAAAACAGTCAACTGAAAGGAAAGACTTATGAAGAAATCCATGAATTATATGAAAGACAGCAAAAGAGAATTCAAGACTTTATACCAATGGATTCAGAGAAAGAAGTGATCAAAGACAGTGGAAAGAAGGATAATAGCAGTAGCAAGCCATCTGAAGGCACTAGAAGGAAAACACTTGCTAGAAAAAGGTCAGGTGAAAAGCAAAGTAAAGAAAGTGTAAAAAGGCAAAAGCTAGAGGATACTGCAGAGGAACAAGAATCTATAGAGATTACTGAAGAAGCATAAGCAGACTATGAGCAAGAAAAGGAAGAATTGAGAATGTGGTTAACAGTTGTTCCTGATGAAGAAGAGACTGTGGATCCAGAGATTTTGTCTGCCAAATACCCCATAGTTGATTGGGAATTTCAAAATTTGGGAAGTGATATTCATGTCTACAAGATAATCAGAGCAGATGGGAATACTAGTTATCATAACACATTTTCTAGTATGCTGAGAAAATTTGATAGACAAGACTTCATAGATCTGCATAGATTAGTGATGAAAAGATTTGAAGACACAACTCCAGAAGGATATAATTTGCTGCTTTGGGGAGATCTAAAGATCATGTTTGAACCAAATGCTAAAGATGAAGTTTGGAGTAATCAACAAGACTGGACTCTAATTAGCTGGAAACTATATGACAATTGTGGAGTTCACTCATTGTTGTTGGATGGAACTTTGACCTGCTTCAACATGCTAGTAGAGAAAAGATGTCCACTCATCAAGGAAATACTTCAAAAGATGTTGAACTAGAAGCTAGAAGCTGAAGCTGAGAGCACAATGGCATTTGAGCTTCTCAAGTTTATCAAGTCACAGCTAGAAGAATGAAGAAGTGTTTGGATACATCCTCCTGGTGTTTATGGAGTATATACAGTGAAGAAACTTGATGATTGACAAGTAAATATCAAGTTTAGGGGAGGATTGTTGGGAATTATAGACTTCTATAATTTAATGTTGTTGGTTCAACTTAATACTGCTAGCTTTGGAAGATAGTACTACTGGTTCAATTTGATGCTGTTGTTAAAGAACTTAGAAAATAGTCTAAGTTGTTAGTACTGCTAGTTATAATAGTTAGTGCTGCCAGTACATTGTTAGTACTGCCAGTATAGTTAGTACTGTTACTTAAAATTTTGTACTGTTAGTTTTATATAGTTAGTACTGCTTATGTGATATGTATAAGATATATTAGGAATAGATATGCATGATCACTTAACGCATTTTGTAAGCCTATTAGGGTTTTCCTTGGTGTATAAAAGGAACCCTACAGCATAGTTAGAGATAAAAATTCAATATAGAAAAGTCATAGCTATTAGGCCAAACATATAGTTATTTTGTAAATCGTTCAATATAATGTGAGTTGAGAGAAAGTTCTTGTATCACTATTATATTAATATATTGTTCTTCTGGTGTATAAAGATTAGATTTCGCATAATCATTATATATTCAACAAGGTTTCTATCATAGTTGTTTTAGATCTATCTAAGATAACTAAAGCTTTAACAAGCTATTTAAAGATCTATTCTAAAGGGGTTCAACAATTTGAGAGATGATAAATTTGTGACGATGGAATGATAGAATGGAGTTAAAGCTTGATGAGAGGATTCCGATAGACGTAGTTTATTATAGACATGTAGACGAAGCAGATGACGTAGTCGAAGGAAGTTTGTTTCATCCATAGTGTTTTGATGTCATGCCTTTCCGACATAAGATGTAAAACTAATCTTACTTCTATGTTAATAATTACCCACTAACTCACTTTTCTTCATCTACGTGAGTTTGTTACTAGTGGACATAGAAGATTTCCATTTTATAGAGGTACGTAGAGAATTCTAATTCAACTACGTGAGAGACGAGTTCATAATGAACAAAATCTCTTAATTCTAGAAAACCAACAAATGGCACTTCTATTGACTACACTATTTCCATAAGCTTAAATTTTATTCTACTAACTATAACTTATTTGTTTAGCATATACTACATGTAGCATAATAATATATAGTCATTTAACATTTAACACATAATCTAAGTTCTTAGAGGTTTGGAAAGGAGACATACCTTTGCCTACAATGTGTTTTCTTCTACATCTTCAAGTAAGTAAGCTTTGAAGGATAAATCTTTTGGAAAACCCGTCATAAGATTTTAAGAATGTATTCGCTTGTCGGATTCCAAGATATGTTAGTGAACAACTCCACTTGAGTGTTGTAACGACTCAGCCACTTGGTCCCCAATGTCTCATGGGTCCAAAATTGTTAGTCTCGGACATATTTTGCATATGTTGCATTTGATTCGGATACATATAGGGTGGACATATTTCCCACAGAGAGAAGTTTGGTTGTTGTGAATAATTCCACATTGAATGATTATTATTAGGGTAATTTTGTCTACCATGATCTCTCCTAGGTTGTGGTGTTTTAGACCGAGGGTGAGAGTTATTGGTTCTTTTTGAGGAGGAGTCTTAGATCTTGTTTTAGGCTTAGTAAATCCAACTCCAGGTTTTAAATAAGGTTTATAAAAATGTTTTACTTCGTCGTCATTTGCAAAGGGTATTTTAGTATTGTTTACAAGTATAAATTTTGGTCTTGGGCTTGAGTTTAATTCTACTTCTTTTTGTTTAGACTCAACCTCTTGTGACTTTACAAAATTCACTTGTTTAGACTCACTAGTTGATCCTTTGGTAAAATCAAATCCTAGACCGAATTTATCTCTAGAAGGTTTTTGAAGGTTTAACATTTTCTTAAGTGATTTACTACTATTATTATTGATTAAGCTTAGAAATTTCTTCCTTAAGTTTTTTCATTTCAAACCTAATAGCTGGTGAACTATTTATATTCTCATTGACCTCTTACCTTTTTCTAATTTAGATTAGATTTATTTTTTAGTCTAGTACTTCATTTTCTGAGCTATTTTTAATTTGTTTAGTGTTTATTGTTAGCCATAACTATTTAGACTTATATTAGCATAGTCATTATAGCACATCTAAGTCCTTTTTCATCTAACGATATTGGTCATCACTAAAGAATTCGGTTTTCTGAAAGAGTACCATCACATTATAAGCTTTACCATAAGACATTTTCGTCTTTAGTTCTTTTCTTCTCAATCTTCGTCGCTATCACTCCATACTCCTCCACGAAAGCCTCTTTGATTGTAGTTTCTTGATACTTTTGGACACTCTTCCGATGAGATGAATTGATCCTCCCATTTTAAAACATTTCTTTCGTTTATTTCCATTTTTGTCGTCTTATTTCTTGGGATGACTTCCTTTCACATGTGGTTGTCTTACGAATCTTCCTCGTCTTTGAAAAAATTTCTTGAAGTCTCTCACGTCCATGGCGTATTCTTCGTCTTCACTATTGGAAGTCGGAACTATCATCATCACTTGATTCCTTAGGCTTCAAGCATGAAATCTATTTTGTTCTCTTTTGCCTTTACCATTTCGAATCATTCTAATTATTACTACATAAATTTAAATTTCCAATAAGCTCATCAAGTGATACAGATGTTAAATCCATTGATTCTTCAATACCGTAACCTTTGCACCCATTTAGATGAATTCCCTAAGAAAATTCTAACATATTCTTGCTAGAAAAACCTTCATCGAGTGCTTTTAGACTAGTAATAATAGTGTTAAATCTAGCAAAAGCATTATCTATCGATTCCTCTTTCGAAATCATAAATTGTTCATATTGTTAAACAAGAAGATCTATTTTATTATCTTTGACTTGACTATTACCTTGGTGAGTGATTAATAAAGTATCCTAAATTTCTTTTGCGGTTTTACACATGAAAATTCTTTCATATTTTTTACGTGGTAAAGCATTATAGATCATGTAGGATATTGGATATCATAACACAATTAGATGACTAGTGGATCAGCCAAGTTCTAGAGAGAGAAAGTGAGAGAGAACTTTCTAGTGAGCAAAAATGAAGTTATATTAAGTAATTGACTAACCCACCTCTTCCATGGCATGGAAGAGGCTTATATAGTGACCATAAAACCGGCCATAAGGCCTTAGTAGTGGGCTTACACGTTGGGTTTAATACCCGGCCCATTACCGAATGTTATACATTAACTACTTAACTACGAGCAACAATAAATGGTAAAATACATGGGGTGACCGAGTCTTTTTCTAATATCTAACAATCTCCCCCTAAGGGAGGTCTCCCCAGAAAATACTAATTTAAGCTCTGCAATCTTGATCTTGTGTTCAGCTCGTAGTCTTTGATTCTTCATGCACTGATTTCTTTGTACATAATGTAGTGATCTTTGAGCTTAGTTCCTTTGACTTGTATTAGTGACCTTTTGAGCTTTCTTTGAGATCATCAGCCACATTAAATCTCTTAATCATCCTTGTTGTAGTAATGCCTCCATGTGATGTTGTGACCTTCGGACCGGCATGCTCACACTTAGTCATATCATGATGGCACACATAAGAGTTGCGGAAGCTGTAAAATAGGTCATACAGTTATCATGATGTCTTTAATAGTATGGATGAAGTGTGAGCATGGGGCAGTGAATTGACACGTCTCTGCTGGAATCAGGTACAACCACGTCCATCTTTATATAAATCTGAAATAAAACAATTAGCAATAAAGTTAGGGGACGGATATGGCTTTGTCATTCGACTGGTGTGGTTGGATTAACCTTCGGATCCGTGAGGACCGACCTGTGATCAGGTAGAATCCCCTTTAAAGGAAATTCTCCTTGACAGGAATTTCCAGCTTGTAGTAATGAGTCTTCTTAACAAGTAATTGTCAGAGTCATCATACTAAGCATGTTCTCATACCGGAGCGTCTTAAAGCAGACAAAACACGGAGTGAGTGAACCAGTGAATTATGAACCCACTGATTAATGAGAAATTGATTTGAAAATCAGTCGCGTGTCACTCAGAAAAGAGTTTTTGTGACACATCGACGGTTTTATAACATAAAATCAAATTTCATTAGAAACACGTTTGTTTTTTGAAAGATATACACAGTCAATGTGCTCGAAAATCAGTTGTTGAGCACATTGAACGGTTTTCCAAAAACTACTCGTCAATTCACTGCATCGAACAAGTTTGACTCATAAAGAGTCGCACCGTCGTTGCTTTCCATTTTTCACAAGTTTAATCCATAATGGATCTCACATGTCACCTACCAAGAGCTTGTTTGATGTTAGCTCTAGAATGATTTCCATCTTCATTGTGAGTACTTACGTATCACTCAGATGTTCTGGCAATACCACGAGGATAATGCGTAGGAAGCTTTAGATAATACTTATTATTCACAGTGTGTGAATAACAAATGTAAGTTGAATTAGTATCCTAGCGAGATATGTAGATGATCTCATAGCTCTAGACTCAATAGTGCATTTTTAGTTTTAAGTAGTCGGAGGCTGGACCAGACTGCCACCTTTTCAATATCATCTAACTCGGAGTGAGAGAGACGATAGAAATATATTGATCTCCGTAAGAAATGAAACAAGAATCCTTTGAGGGATCTTGAGTGGCTAGGGAGGGTTGTGCAGCGTATCACTGGGTCCATGATACTTGTCTTCAATGTCAGCAATCAACCATGTGATTCTGACAGCATATGTATTGACCTAGTTTCTGCCTAATGTTTAAGGAGGGCTGCTTTCTTTTCACCCTTTATCTTAACATTTCTTTTTCATTCTTCAACCCCTTCAGTGCATCCGAGACTTCATTACTAAAACCTTGTTGGTACATCGTTCCAGTACTAGCTCCATCACAGTCCGCAGTATACCCTTATTCTCACATTACTCCTTTTTTTAATCATACCTAAGACAACCTACACTAACTAGTGAATGTCCCTGGGTAAGATCCCATCCGCTCTGGCTGGAATCATGGACGAGTACCTAACCTTACATCGTCGGTCTATTTTACAATTCACCTGGCCATAAAACTATTTGTAAAATCCACGAGGTACTTTGATATAAATATCAAGAGTTTGTACGCTCCAATTGGTTGTTCATTGCAGAAAAGCTCCCCCTGCTCCCCCTCACCATGTGCACCGATCATTGAAAATATTTGGCACATGGAAGGCGGAGTACCTGATTGAGTCTTAAGATCACATTATTATCAAATTTAATATTTAAATCACATTCTCTCTCCTGATCAAAAATTTCAAACCCTTTAAGATTTAGGATCTCAATTGATTTAAATACGTTAGAAAATTTGGGAGAAAATGTTGTCTGATTAAATACAAGCCGATATTGGAACATCTTAATGCTTCCCCTTAATTTATGAGGGATTTTGTTAGTGTCAGTTATGATGAGTTTATAAATGATTTGGAGTTTAACGAGAAACTCATGAAAAGTTCATAAACTGACACATAACATCTAATTCCATACTACTTATAATGTACAAGATGTATGTTACATAACAGATGATATTGACCTTAATGTTGGAATGATGAAATCATTCTATTCTCTTGATTAGTCGGTAGTCAATATCTCTGAACCTTCCACTAAAGAAGCATTTGAGATTCCTAATGATTCTTTAGATCTTTAACCTTCTACCAAATATCTTGATGAACTGTTGATTGTTGTGGTGGAGGTGTTAGTGGTGGAAGTGTTGATGTTGTTTTAGTTGTCACTGTAAAGGTGGAAGGAACATCAGTTGATGCAGTGAGAGCTCTGAAGAAGTTTGTGTTATGCAGAGTATCCATAGAGATCTGAAGATTGGGTTCCTTTGCTTCTTTTGTAGATCCAAGACATGATTACCCTTTCCAATCGGCGCCCAGGCATTAAATAGCAGAATCTGATCATCAGATCTTGTGGTAGCAGGAGAGGGAACATGCTCAATAGCCATGTTATCTGCACAATTCTATCAACAAAGATAGGCAGACATGATAGATGTTTGATGCTAGATGAGAATTTTAGCCATGATTGATTGACATGCCATATTTGATTAAGTTGAGATTAAATCATAAGCGATAGACTTAAATCTTCATCAAACCGCTACCTCGTAGCAGTTTGCCTTCTCATATATAAATATTAATATCATAATCAAACCGCTATCAGGAAATTTGTCAAATCGTTGTTTAGCAAAAATGACAAGCAGCTATCAAGAACATTCATAGCAAACGCTATCAGGCATTTTCAAGCAAACATCTATCAATCACATGCAATTCAATCATATTTCAACTTTTAATTCAGGATCTTAGGGACCTAATTCCAACACAGAAAGTACAATCCTAAGCATAACACGAGTGTGCAATCACTTAATCGACAACAATCAAACTACAATCGACTAGCAAAAATCAATCAACATTCGAAAATCATTCAATCAGATCATACAAACGCATGATCAAGATCTTTTGATTTCACATAAGTTTCGACTCTATTTTTCTAATAAATAAAACCGTCACTTTTAAAAAGTAGTGGTCTTTGTATAGATTTCCCTTTTAGATATTTTTCAAAATCCATATATCGATTCAAGCTTTAAAATTTAATATATTTTAATTAATTTTGGGTAAACCTGGCTCTGATACCAATTATAGAAACTAAAAGGGGGATGTTGAATAGTTTCACCATTAATTTACGTTTTAAAAGTTTACTTATAAAAATCCTAGATTCTTATTTATGTAAGATCAATCAACAATATCTATGAACAATATATAAGTACAAACAACACAATCATAATATTAAAGAAAGTTATGAAATATAAAAGTCAAGATAAAAGTAAAGAGATAGAACAATCAAAACATAACACCGAGAGTTATAGTGGTTCGGCTACGAATCTCTTCTTCGCCCTACTCCACTCCCCGAATATTCGACTTGAGATTTTACTATGTCAACATGCTCTCTTCAGAGGGAGAAAACCGTTTTACACGTCGCTATATTACCAATTTCTGACAACTAAGCTAAATGTCGAGTCCTAATCTTAGCTAGAACCAATCTACCACTTCATAAATGTAATTTAAGGCTGAAATACTAACCGAACACTGACAATACTTTCAGACTTATACACTATCCGGATCTACACAACTACACAAGAATAAAAATAGAGAGATCAAATCTAGAAGAAGATTAGATAGAATCACTAATCTACAACACTTCATTTCTTGGTGAATACGAATGTTCTTCTCTTGCACTTGAGGAAAGAAAGAATGGATCACTTGTTAAACAAGATTGAACAAGTTTATGATCAAAGATTAGAGAGATGTAAAGAGAGATTTAGAATAGAATAAACTGTGTGCACAAGGTTGGAAATAGCTAGGAACAGTCTAATATTTGTAGGCAAGAGAAAGGAGCATCTCTACTATAGACGGTCCCTAAAATGTAGGACAGTCCCAGATATATTAGGGACTGCTCTACCTATCAAGGGTTCGTCATAGGTAGACGCTCGCTTTCTTGTCTTTTAGTGCGAAAATGTTTTCTGGTGGAATTAGGATCCTTTTAGGGGGAAAACCATATTTGAATTTATATATTCAAATAAAACATTTCATTTAATTACAAAAATATTTTGTATTATAATTTATTTTTGTAAATCTGTTTTGTTACATTTTTAAATGAAAGTTTTTAAGGACCAAAGATCTATCTTTGTCACTAACAGTGAATCAATTTGTTTGGTTTTTTCTTTTTTTTTTTTTTTTAATAAAAAACTTAAGTGATTTCCGTCAAAATGGAAATTTACGACTAATAACGTGTATACATTTATTTTTATTGTAGAATTCTTTTATATTTTATCATCTTTAAAACGTAGAGAGGTTGAAATATATAAATAACGTTTTTAGACATTATTTCTATTAACAGACTTTTCAATACGTAGAAATTAAAATGAGTTGAAATGTTTTAAACTTGTGATACAAGGATGCATGCTTCCTCGTACATGTTTTTTTGATACACTTGTTTTATCAAAAATTTAATACTCATTTTAATTAAGTCTATGCAATCCAATTGTAAGAATACTTGCAATTGATTTTTACTCTGCGTGAGACGTACGTGAATTGCAATCCAAAGGTGTTTTATTCACTATGCGTGTGTGATAATCGAAAATTCAAGGTTAACATTTATTCATAAACTAGAACGTTTTATTCAAAACAAGTAAATTATAAAGTTTACGTATAAAGTTAGTTATCGTGGCATAACGGAGAAACATTTTGGATTGTTTTATGTCAGTGACTACTAACACTAGACTAAGGCTTAGTCAACACTAAGCAAGCATAATAACATTCTCATGATCATATTTTAGTAATCATATGCATTCGATTTCCCTGACTATACGTAGGTTTTTATTCTTGCATCATTTTGCATGCATACATGCACAAGATACCCAACACAATTCACCACCTTTACCAATACCCTAAAATACTTATACACTTAAAAATTAACTCATTCCTTCTTTTTGATAAGTCAAAACCAGCCCCCTCCCCTTTTGTACAAGATAGTCAACAACTCTTGTCATAACATGTGCTCAAACCTACTATATGACACATTAGGTGAAGACTTGAACTAACACACTTCCATTGCATCAACCACCATCCAAAAGCCCATCCTTTGCACCATACCCACAAAATAGTCAGCCCTCAAACCATCCTCAATAGAGTACGTGTGTCCCCTTTGATGCATTATTGCTAAGTATCCTCATTTCAAGCAAGCAACTAGCTAGTTTCTCTACTCCTTGCCTATAAATAAGAGCATAATTTTCCGCTCATTCATCCTAACACAAAATACAATCTACCTTTTTCTATATTTGGCTCTTGACCTAAAGAAGAATTAAAAAAATATCTAACGGGCACGTGTGGTAGAGAGAAATTTAGAGAAATGAAATGAAGCACACATAAATGAATTATCTGAGAAATTCAATAAAAATTCCAGTGTTAGTGATGCGGTAGTCGTAGAACTTCAACAAGAAGTTTTACAACTCCCTAGGCAGTATACCTAATCGTTGCAGTGTAGTATAGGCAAGACCCGGGGGTTGTTATCATTTTATAGGGGAATAGGTTAGGAAGGCTCTAACACGGTCTAACAAAATTCTAAGGGGTTGAGAGAAGATTCTTTTTGTGTTTTAATATTTATAAGAAAGCAGGTAAATATCATGGTTTGAAGTTGGTTTTGATTAAACTAAATTTAACTAATTATAATCTATGCTATGGTGATTTACTTTAGGAGAAAAGGTTGTATCACCTAATCATCACTACTCCTCAGATTGCTTCTTCCTAGATCTGTTCCTGTTCTCACTTGTGATGTTCTGTGTAAGTATTTCTTAGGACTGAACGGATTACACGAACAGCGTCTAATTTAAATATTTCGTTAGAGGCAACACAGCAAGTAAGGTAAGTATAAAGACTATTACAAGGCCCCTAAGAGTATATTAAATACATGCGAAATATCTTAAGAGGGATCAACCATATTAGGGGTAAGATAGTATGAAGACTGTTACCGATGGTATCCTTTCTACACTACTCGTGTTTCCCTAAACGTCTATGCCAATTTAATATATTATTGCTAGTTTTCTAGAGCCTAACATGCACATTCATCAACAAGAAGCAACATCAAAAGGATCTACAACCTAAGTTTCATGCAATCATAAGTAAATACAAAGGAGGGTTTTATCCTAGCATGTTAAAGGATAAGGCTTGAATATAATCAATCCACATAAGACATAGGACATATTGGAATGATTAATGTAAATAAATCTTACTTAATTAAAAAAATGGATTAAAAGTAGTTACATAGGGTTTTGAGGCTTCTAAAAACGACTTAAAAAGCTGTTGAACGGAGTAGGGTTCGTTTTCTCCTAAAATCTTTACAAAGTTACATACTCTATACCCTAAATTTCTGGTTTTATTTATTATGGGAATAACGACTGCGACGGCGTCGTCTTTTGAAATCCTGGACGCCGTTGCCACGTAGGATGATTCTAGATCTCTTTTATGTCAGACCACGTCAGAGACCCGTCGCTGAGTATTCATGACGCGTACATATAGATCACGACGGAGTCGCTTTTATGCCTGACGACGCAGTCTCTCCACGCACTGTATGCATAAATCTTCAAGAGATTTGGGTGTCTAGGTTGTATATCTTGTCCGTTTCTTCTTCAAATGAGCCCAAGTTACGTGTATTTCCTCCCCATCTAAGTGTTAAAAACCTGTAAACAAACCATTACGCACGTAATCTAGGCATATTTTCATGATTTAGGGGGTTAAATGACCCTGAAATAGTGTATAAAATGACACCTCATCAAATACCCCATACACTTGGGATTTGCTTGGCCTCAAGTAAATGGGCTTTTCTACATAGACAATAGCAGTATTAGGGGTCATTTAACCTATTCTTTAAAAGAATTTTACAACACAACATTTTAGACCTTGTAATTAAATCCAGAAAAGTGTTATACTAGCGCATTCACATAAGTGTTTGGGATTCTTCTTTCACTTCGAGTGTATAATAAATTATAACAACTATGGAAAACAAAAAATCAACACTCATTACCTGTCATAGCTTATAAATTACCATAGGCTTGGTAAAGGATCAAACCTCCACTACTAGGCATAAGTATTATTCATTACTGTCAAAGAGGTATTTTCAAATAGTTGTGGGGTGTAGGTGTAAGATAACATTAACGGAAACAGAATCGGATGGGATACATTTAGAGAGTGACTTTTGGGTGAATTTGAAGTGGAAGGGTTAGCTAATTATTTATAAGATAAAGTTGGTTTGGTTGCTTTTACCTTTATAAAAAAAACAAAAAAAAAAAAAAACAATAAAAAAAAAAAAAAAAAAAAAAAAAAAAAATAAAAAAAAAAAAAAAAACAACCAAATACCGGGTCAAAATTCATACATACCTCTAAACAACTCTACACCAATCTCTTTCTTTTGCTTTTCTTGACTCTAATATAAACATAGACATAAGCAAATGACAGCCCGTATAATTTTTTACTCTTTTTTTATATAAATGTTTTTGTACACTTTTGCCCTGCCATTGATTAAACAAATAATACACAATGGGGGTTTATAGATACACCCCTACACTTGAACTTTTACATACTCGATTATTTGACAATCTAACTAATGACCCGATTTGTAGTGGATCACATTACATTGGGCTTATTGAGCTCCTTATTGGCCGGTAATAAAATTACTTCTTCCTAATTTTCATAGTTGAATACTACCATGAATCTAATCGTCCCTAAATTGTATTTACAAGGTTAGGATCTTAGCAGCGTTTTACTGGTATCAAAATAATTAACCCTTGGGTTTTAAAACAATAATGTACTAAAAGTGAGTACATATAGGTAGGCTAAAGGTCAGATTTTTTTTGGGCGTGTACAATTGTTTAAGGGTGACAATGCTCTTCATTAATGGAGAAGAAAACAAAGAAAAGAAACTTGTAGTCCCTTGGTTTGTTCAATAATGAAGAAGAAACATGTGATAACTGGTTAAATCATCCTAATGAAACTTTCTAAGAACTTTCAAGCTTCTTCTTATCAAATATAACCTGTAATCAAAGACAAAGACAACTGCACCAAGCATAAAATCGATAGGATAGATATATATACAACGAGAATTTAGGGTTTTGACTCTATGAAAGCAGTAAAGATAGGTTGAGAGTAACGATGTAATCGCAGGTTATGCAGGTTTATAAAAAAATTACAAATTTTAAATATTGCATATTCTATTTTTCAAAAATACTTGAAAAAAATTCGAATCTTCACATTGTTGGGTTTTAATCCTGACGCCGTCTCCAGGCACTGTGAATATTTCTTCTTCGTTTTTAATGAGAAATTTCATGCATGCAATTTTATTAGTTATATCCGTAGAAAGCACTGCATAAAAACCTGGAATTAATCATACAATCATTTGATGAAAACTGACTCGTGAATATAATCTAAACAATTTATTTTAAATGATTGAATTTGGGTTCTTATAAATCGGATATATCCCCCTACACTTTATTTTATTGCAAAATACCTTTGATTGTAAATAAGATGAAGTTATTAAACAAAACAAAGCATGATTACAAAGTAATTCAAACATAAAAGAATAAATGAAAAGAATTAAAACACACGACACTCCTAAGAAGCGCTTTTCTTTATTTATGAGTCTTGTAGCTAGACTCGAAGTCACACGTCAAGTGTCATAGAAGTGGTCTAAGTTGATGATCTCTCATGGGCTTTCTCTTTCAGAGAGCTTTCTAGTGGTGGGGATTTATTATAGGGTTTTGGTAAATTCTTCTCCATCCAGGTCAATTTATTCGAATTTTGGCATGCATGTCCCTTCTTCATCTAGCGGTGTTTGTCCCAATTTGGTTCGGATTCTCGATTAAGTGTTCCGACTCCTACTTGTTTCTCTTAGGGTTTATTGGCAAAGACCCTAGGAATTCTACATTCGCTAAACATTAGGACGTCCTTAACGGGATTAATTTTAGGTCTTTAGCAATTTCACATTCTTCATGTAAATATGGACAATTAAGAAGTCCTTCCCAGCGTATATAAGGGTTCGTACACACTATTTCCATCTGAGTATGGTCATGGTTTGTTTGATTCCCTTTTTCCAAGCGTGGTCCAATAGGGTGCTTCCTCTTTACCTAAATTGACTCATTTCACTCTGAATACCGACCTAGTGATCCTTTCCCCTACCGCTATTTTGGCTCTCTTTTCTATGTTCTATTTACTGATGGTGGTTGCTAGGATAGGAATCTCTTCTACTGTAAAGGGTTTCGCGGGTGGGTCTTTCTTCATATCGATTACATAGAAATTGTTAAACAGTTTTAGTTTTCCTATGCGGACTTCTACGTCTTTAACAATCCTAACGGGGTAAGATTTGGTTCCGTAAGCCAACCCGAAGATATGGTCAGTCTCTTACAATAGTCCGATGTTAAGCTTCTTGAAGAGGTATAGCGGGATTATGTTTACACATGATCCTAAATCAGCTAAGGTGTCAAAAGGCTTTGAATCTCCTAATCTACAGGGTAGAGTGAATAGCTCAGGGTCTTCCATCTTTGCAGATACTTCTCCTTGGACGAATGCTGACCCATTTTTGCCTAGTTCTAAGCTCTCTACGTATTTATCCAACATTGCGTTATATATTGGAGCGTGAGCTAGGACTTCAAGAATCGGTAGGTTAAGATGTAAATCTTGGAATTCATCTTCAAGAGTTGATTGGGGTTCTTTAGTTTGTTATGTTCCAATCCCTATCCCGGTTTGCAGCAGACTTGCATAGGAATGGCTTGCTTCCTTGGAACATGTTTGGATGGCATTGATTGAAGTGGAGGGGGGTGATGAGCATTGAGGTCAATTGTTGGGTAAGAACGAGCAGACAAAACTAAAGTTGTGGAGTTAACCTTCAGTTTCGGGTTCTTAACTGTGTCGCTAGGGAGTGCTCCTGCCGTTTCATATGTGATGGTTTCAACAATGTTGCGTTTTTTGGATGGGGGGTGGGTGGGGGGTTGATTTTGTTGGTCATTTCGCTTTGTTGTCATTTGAAATCGGCTTCAAACTTGGAAAATATGGCATCTTGAGAAGCGATGAAGTTGGACACCAATCCTTCGAGATTTGATTGACAGTCAAAGTTTTAAGGATTTTTGTTGAAAGAATGGTTTGGACCGTTAGGTTGGAATCGGTTAGGTGGGTTTGAAAAATTATTTTGGGAATTTTGGGGTTGTCTCCACCTAAGGTTTGGGTGACTTTTCCATGACGGATTGTAGGTGTCACCAAGATTGTTTTTTTTAGGAAAGGGTTTTCCTGGTAATTTTTATTACGCTAAAAAACATTTAAGTACAAGGGATAAGGGTGAGTCCCACATCACCGATCATTACATAGGCAAAGCTACTTCCTAAAAGGAAGGTACACAAAATGACAAAAAAAGAAACATATATTTATTTCTTCTTGTGACCTCAAACTCGGATATCCAGATTATCATATATAGCCTGAAGCTCTTAAGAAAGATCCCGACCTTCGTACATATCATCATCGTATAGGTCTTCATCATAGTCACCATTAGCATATGAATCCTTTCACTGTTCCAGCAACTTTGTTTAGTGCCCCATACCTACCCTTTCTGAAGGAGCTAAATTAGAACGGGCCATATTATTATTAACTGATACAACCTCATCTTCACTATCATAATCATCCATATACTATACCTTCTTCAAAGGATTACCATCTTCATCTACAAGAGTAGCTTTCCCACTAGTAAGTAATTCCTCAAACTTCTTGATTTTATCAATAATAGGAGTAGTCCTAGTACTACTATTATTGACATTTATAAAAGAGGATCCACTTGAAGTAGCCTTGTTATTTACCAAATTTGTAGTCCCCCCCATTGGTACCTACCTCCACATCATTATCGAACGAATAAAGAACTTTAAATGGATTAGAATTACTAACCTTAATAGTAGGTACCACACCTTTATTCATATTACAACTAGAGTAGCAGTAGGCTTTTTGGGAACAGGTCTATATTCTTTCTAAGGTTTAAAACCCATTTTTGGACCAACCGGAACACCTTGAGAAGTTTGACTAGGCTTCTTCACAGTGTTCTTCTCACCAACACCTGTATTCTTCAGACATTCCTCATGAATATGTCCAAAAACCTTACAAGACACATACTTAGGAGGTTTTCACTCATACTCAACCATGGACTCTTACATTAAATATAGGACCCTCCTAGTAATTTTATTAGGCATTAAGCCTCGTACAATGTTAATCTTTAAATTATACATAAGCTCAAAAGCTCAATCATTAACTCTAGCATAAGCTGACCTTACCCAAGATTGCATGCACATATCAGATGTATAAGAGTCAAGCATTAGAGGAGTACCCAGTTTAGTAGCAATGGCATCAAGCCATCCTCGCTAAAGGCCGTAACAGGCACACCATGGAGTTTAACGCAGAACAGTACTAACATCTTCCTTTAATAGGTTCTCATCTAGATGCCATTTCTTTAGGATAAGCTGGTTATTCCGGATAAACCATGGACCATTCTCAAGCATAGCATCTAATCCATCTATGGAGCTAAATTGAAAGGATAACAATCCGGTAGACGAGCTGAATATTGAATGAACAAGCCCATATTTACCTCAAACATAGTTAGCAACAACAGGGTATGTCACCTTCTTCCCCAAGAAAAACCCATAAGCTGTATTAGCAAATCGTTCACTAATTACACGAATAGAATCACCAGGAAACAACCTCAATCAATCCCATTACCCGTTTCATTGTGTAAACAAAGTATGGAGCAATCACTTTCTTTACTTGGTTTACCAGTTATGATTATGCTTACAAAGACTTACAGGGCTTTTACAGCCATGTAGTTTCCCAATCATATAATTAATGGTGGAAAAAAAGATCCCATACTAGTTATGTATCTATTCACGAGGTTAGTTTTTTCTGTCTCTAAGTCATGTCAACCATAGATGGTATTACACCCTCCAGTACAACAGATGCAACACCAACTAGAGTATCTTCATTCATAGTATCATCAGATTTCGTAGACACACCATTATTCTCCTTAATAGATGGCTAGTCGACACCATTCTTCTCCTTAACACCCCTCCTACCCCCACCTCCTTTTTGGCTCAAAAAACCTCGCTCTATTCCCAACACATTTAAATCCTACGCATAAACAATCAACCAAAAAAAACCACGAATGGCTTTGAAGCATAAACAAATTAACACCTCACAAGCAAAGAAAAAAAACCCTAATGAATGAGTGTTTTAGATACAATAACGATTTAGTCACCCGCACATAGAGATACAAATCATCCATAGGTCATTAATTAGATGGCAGTATGTATAATGAAGAAAGAACCCCCCCCCCCCCCCCCCAAACCCTAATACAAAAATTAATCATAGCAAGCCTTAGAAAATACCACAAAGATTCGGTGTGATAAATAAAAACAATGTGAATTAACACCAATTAATGCGCAATATAGATGTGAATTAATGCCAATTAATGCACAAAGTCAGTATATATACCACAACGAATCAAACATCGGTAAGAATTAAGGATAAAAATGATCGATGATTATGGTTGTTAGGGATTTCGTCAAAACTCGGGGGTTTCAAGCTAAAGGTTTTTTTCCCAAGATTGTTTTGCTTAGGTTTGAAAGTGTACCACTTACCTCCCGCTTTGTCAGTACGCGAGGATGCATATTCAACAAAGGCTTGTTCGGGATTTTCCATGCAGTACTGAGTGTTTTGGGGACCATTGCAGATCTCACATGAAGAAGTGAGTTTGTTCACTTGAGCAGGTTACGTCAAAGCAAGATGAGCTTTCATCAAGCATTGAACTTGATTTTCGAGCTTGATGAGGCGGCGGTTGGATGTACTCGGGACATCATGAGGCAAAGAGATTGCCTTGATCGGCTTAGAGAAATCCCTTGGGTTGTTCCAACCTTCATTTTCATAGAGGGCGAGGTACTTAGTAATGCACAAGATCTTTAGCGTTTCTATCGAGGCTTGCCACCGGCGCAATTGGTAAATGGTTCATCTTGTGGACTGGGTCATTATAGATAGTGACATGGTCATAAAAGATTTGGACTTGGAGCTAAAGATCGATGCCATGATGAGGGACTTTTTGGAGTAAGTCCTTGAAATGAGTCCATGCTTATGAGAGACATTCTCCTTGATGTTGTTGGAACATGAGGAAATCATTGCGGAGTTTTGCATTCCTTCCCGGTGGAAAGAATTGAGCAAGGAAACGAGTAGTAAAGATACTCCATTGTATGGTGATGGATCCTGCTGGAATATGTTCATGCCAGTTGCTAGCTTGATCGCGAAGGGAAAATTGAGATAAAAGCAAGCGCGTTCTTTCCCTATTTTCACCGTCAAGGTCGAGTATTGAGGTGTTGGTTTGGATCCTCAGACCAAAGTGCATGGAATGAGCATCCATTTTGTACCAACTGAATGGTGTCGGATCAAAGAGGTACCACATTGTTCCATACGGGGAGCTCAATGGTATTCCTGTAGCCCTCGTGGCTAGGTTTGGAGTAATCTCTAAGAGTATGGATAGGATTCGCGTCTCCCATGCTGGTTGAACTGAGGAAATGATTATGAAACAATTAACAAAGAAACAGATTAGATAATGATGTGATTGTCGTTGTTAGGTGTCAATTTATTGATTACCAAGTTTTAAATTTATATTTAGCCAACTTATCCTAAAACAACAATTTAACGGGCAGTGTACCCGATCGGGTAGAGTTTCGTGGTAAGTAGGGTGTCGAACACAAAGAGCGAGGTCGTTAACCTTAAATTCTATCAGTGTTTTAATTAATCTAGTTAATTCTAATTACTTGTTAAACCTTGTAATCTAGTTCTAATATATAATCGGTGGTTTTCATGCATGAGTGATGGCACAAGTTTTTATGGTTGTCAATAATAACATCATACACAATAAGCATGCAAGAAAATAATCAGAAGCTAAAAGAGCGGCACAAGCCAAATGATAGAAAACTGTATTAGCCATATTAAATCCAATTAAATGCTGGTTTGTTTGTTTAGTGCAATGAACGCTTATCTCGAGGCGGCATATCAATCTTAAGACTTATGAGGGACATCATCCTAAGACCTAGACACGTTTAACGTATCCGCATAAAGCACCCTTTTAGTTTAATTATAATCTATCTAGGGATTAAAGCAATGGCGATCTTGTTAAACCCTAGTGCATCGGGACTTTACCCACTCACTATTTAACGGTATTTTATATACTGGTAGTTCACTGTTCAAGTCTTGACCAATTAATTAAGAATATACTTGTTGAAGCATACGAGCACCAGCCGGTCTAACTAAGCTCATAATTTAAAGGCAAAGATAGAACATTATTTGTGATCCTATTAGTTTAGTAATATAAAACACGATATGGAGAGTTATCCCAGTATCTAGATTGCTTGTTAGGTATCACTAGACCCAGTTGAATGATAGGTCGCATATTCAAACACGTAGACAAGGATTAGGTGATAAACATAATTAAACAATCAACGATTAATTAAGCAATTCGAACTAAAACAAAACAAACATTAAATCTTTATTAAGATGGCTAATACCCGAGGGTATTATCCCATAACCATTGTAATTATACAAGCGTGATCAATTAACCAAGGTAAACTAAAGGTTTTACCGAATGATACCAAAAATTAAATGATTACAAGAGTATAGGAATTACACGGTGTCTTCTATGGAATCGTAATCGATGCTTGACCTTGGTTGCTCTTCTTTACTTTAAATTTTTTTATGTGTATGTTATATAGAATATGATTTTGCACACCGAAAAATCATTTTTAAGTATTCTATTTATAGCCTCTGAAAATTGATGGATAGGCCGTATTGAATGAGTTCAATACGACGTATAGGAGTAATTTCCTTGGAGTGCACGCTACATTCTCAATCAATCAAATATATCTTTCCTTCTTTATATTTATTACAAGATCTTTGATTGTTTATCCAAGCTGGATACGGCGTATGTAGGCAGTAGGATACGCCGTATTGGGAATTGAGTATGCGCGTTTTCTTGTGAAGTCCAGGCACTGATACATCGTATCTTCTTTATTGGATACTACGTATGGGGTCAGAAATAAGCAATCTTCAAATATCATCGTTTAAGCTCCAAAATGTGCGCCTTTTAGCATGTCTTCACAAAACACTCCGTAATTACTGCAATTAACAACTTTAAGCAATTATGTAACAATTCTTGCAATAATTATATAAAAGTGAGTAATTTATTTGGGATAAATAATGGTATAAATACAACGTTATTTGATGTCATCAAATATCCCCTCACTTGAATCTTACTTGTCATCAAGTAGACTCTAGAAATTTATTGAAAATGTATCCTAACCAGAGTTAAGTATTTTTCCGTTAAGCATTTCTTTCGTTTTAATCACATGTACAAGACCAAGCACCTCATAAAATATGAGAAATGAAAATACTTAGATCACTCAACTAATCTAGGGTGTAACATTTAATTGGTACGCTCATTTGCTCGGTTGTGATTAGTTTCATATCATATACTTGACAAGGATATACATCTCCACCACTAGAGCTAAGGAGAAACAAGTTAAAAGGTAAATTGGGTAATTAGGCTTAAGGTTGATCATTCTAACAATCTTTCACC
>BQNB010069458.1:0-31752 GCA_026074375.1 Tanacetum coccineum | reverse complement strand
GTCTTAGTCCAAATTTATACTTAAATTTTCTAAAAAGAAATTTTCTCTATATATCGTGGTATAAATTTTTATGGTAAAAAAAAAAAAAATGAGGTAATATTAAAAACTATGGGCTGATAAAAGTTTACTGCCTCTTGCCGGCTCACAACCGATGTGACAGTCTTCAAAAGAAGGCCCATAGTAAGAATAATAATCCGAGACTGATAAAAGTTTGAAGCATCTTGCCGGCTCATAACCGATGTTGCAGCCTTCAAAAAGGTCGAGGATTTCCTTAGTTTAAAGGATGTCTAATAATATATGTGATTTAATAAATATAGGGAAAATCTCTTTTTCCTAAATTTAAATATGCTTTTGAACTAAGACTATTTCATTTTAATTTGTGATATTTCTAAATGAATTGTTTATTTAACGGGAAGCCTAAAAGTTTTTGAAACCGAAGGTCCGTGAGTTTCGATACTATTCTTTGTGGGGTGTCAAAAGCCTGGTCACCTAAGCCTGTCTCGGCTGGGATGTGCCGAGAAGAAAGTCGCTACATGGAATGATCTCGCCTTCAAAATCATAATTCTTGGGCGGAACGTGAAGCCTAGAAATATTGCAATTTTCTTAAAAAGTTTGATCCACGGTTGAAATTCGAAATAAGCACATTCACCTAAGATATAATAATTGTTGTGAGTGAAAAGTTTCACAAGTTACAAATATGAGTAATGTTAGCATCTTAACTTACATTTAACGGTGATTTCATTTTTAAGCTTGGTTTAGGAAAAGTGAAAAATCGGGGACGATGAATTTATCTTTTTGGGCATTTTAGGATTGAAGTGCTTCTTGTTCTATGACCCTAAAGGTTATGATAATAACGAAAGTCCAAACATTCTAGTTAGTTGGTTAAAAAGAAAAGTACAAAAAAAATAAGAAAAAGGAAAAATACAAAAATATGTGTGGTAATAAGTGTAAATATTTAAAAATGGTCAAAACAGGGCTTTTCAAAACTAATGATTCTTTAATTCCCTTTGATGAACACTTATCTACTTTTCGAGGTAATTAGTCGAGGGGGATTAAGATTCTTGGTTTTCTAAAGTGTTTACTTATGGCATTGCGTGAGGACACGACAATATCTTAGTATGGGGGATTTTGGTATGTGCTTAATTACACATATTATTTACCCAGAAAAACATGCCTAAAAGACCAAAACCATATCAAAAATACATTGTATTCGTGTGTTATGTGATTTATAATGTGCAAGTAACGAATATTTGACAAAAAGACAAAAATCAAGCCAAAACAGACAAAACCAAGCATGGGATTGGAAAAAGCATGAAAAATCAAAGTCAAAAGAATTGTTTATCTTAAATGGACCAACCCAAACCCATTTAATGGGCCAAGCCAGCCCATTAAGCCTTTATCTATAAGCTTTAAATCATAAAAAGTCCATTAAAACCCTTTTAATCATAAGGCCCAAACCAAAAGCCCATTAGCCAATCCATTACACCATTAGTCCTTAAGGACTAACACTGCTAGTCCTTATGGATTTACACCGTTAGTCCTTATCTAATTACACTAATAGTCCAAAGGACTAACGATGCAAACCCCTACCCAAAACAGGGCTAACGCCCGTTAACTTTCAAACCTCAGTCAGACAAAGATATAAAAAAACCCATTACCCTATTTTGCCTGCCATTTTCACTCTACCCAGTCAAAACCCTAAACAGAACAACCCGCCAAATCCCTATTGTGACTATTCATGCATCACTTTCATTTCATCCATAATCCCCAAAAACAACCCCACCTTAACCCTACCTCTCACAACCTAACAAAAGAAGATTGCCACCATGGTAATCCCATGAAGACCCATTGGCTGATGGGACAAGGACAAGGATCAAGTGCTAAGATGAGAGCAAAGAAGCAAACAAATGGGAAATCAAGGGTTGATATTTAAGGATTGGAGAGCACGTTCAACCCTCTCTTTTTCTCCTCACACAACAAACACAAGATCAAGAAGCCCCTCTTCATATGTTTTCTATAAATAGGACTAGGACTCTCTTTGTAAAGATGTAATTGAGGAGTAGTGTAAATTTGATTTCAGCTTATTTTACTTTCTTGTATTTACTTTTCAAGCAATGTAACTTTTAAGTTTTTAATGAAATACAAGCTTTTATAATTTTCTGAAACCTGTCTTTACTTAATACATTTAAGCTTAATTTGTGCCTTCAAAGTCATTTAAATAAGTTTTTATAAGCTCTTATAATCCTGTTATTAAGATACTTGTTAATATTTCATCAATTTAATCACCAAAAAAATACCACAGCTTACTTTTTGGATGATAAGTTAGCAATGGATGAGCTTATGGGTTTGGATTCAGCTTATTGACAACAAGCTGATCCCTAGAGCTTTAGGTTCTTCATTGTAAGCTTATGGCTGCAGGTTATTTCATTTTTTTCCTTTTATATGCTTTTAAATCGCTTATTTGTTAAACTGCTTAATTATGCTTATTTTTGCTTGTTATTACTTATAAATGCTTATTCTGCCTTTTATTAGATTATTATGTTAGTTTAAGAGCTTAGTTTTAGTTTTATTATAGCTTATTTGTTTTCGTCCAATTTCATAGTTAAAATAGCTTATTGGTTCTAGCTTATTAATCTGTGCTTATTTTTCCAAGATTTTTAATTAATTGTCTTTTATAGTCATTAGTCTTAATCTGTTTAATCAGTTTGAAGCTTATCATAGTCTGTTTTAGTATAAAATTAGTTTTTAAGTTTTTAAGGGAGTGTTTGGGATAAGGCTCTAAAATGGGTCAGATGAGGTTAGTCAGTTTTAACAAAGCTTTAATTCAGTCTATAAGCCAGTTTTCATAAGTTTTTAAAGTCAAAAAAATCAAGTTCAAGGTTTAAAGTATTCATGGTTTAAGTCTGTGGTGTTCTAGATATCTAAAACTACTTGTTGTTTAAATTCTTTAAAAGAGAACTTAATGTGTGATTTTTGTAGTTAATTTGAGTCACTTAAGCATCAATGTCACCTCTTCTGAAGTCATTTTGATTGTTAAAATCCTTTGAGATCTTTTTTTGTTCAAAAACTGTCAAGCATTTTGAAGTTTTGAAATGTGTTCTTTAGGGCCTTAGTTTAAAGATCATTAGAGGCTGATATTATAGCTTAAATAGGTTAATCTTTGATAAAGTAGCTTACTGTGATAAGATTTTAATATGTTTTAAGGTTTTAATGTGTCAAAAGTCATTTTAGGGTCTTAATAGGTAGTTGCAAAATCCCATTTTAGCTTAAAATATCTAAGTCAAGCAGTCATGTATGTAATATGTCCTAATTTAAGTTTTCAGCTTAGTTAATAATTTTATTAACTTAAGTTTAGTTTGAATTTGGTATTTAAGTCATGTTCTTTATTTGTTTTTAACTTTTAGACTTTAGTTTAGCTTATTGAGTCTTATTTTTAAGCTGCCATTTAGTCATTCTAATCCAAAAAGCAGTGTAGTCTGTCATTTTTAATCAACTTCTCCAGCTTGTTTCTTAAACATATTTGCTTATTTTCAACTTATTTGAGTCTATTGAGTTTAGCTCTTCATCTTTTTTAAGCTTTTAGCTTATGTCAAAGTGTTTTTATCTCTAAATTTAAGCTTAAATTGTGCCAAAAGTCTTTTAAAAGTGTCATTTAGAATCAACTGTCTTAGGGGTTCGAGGTACTTTTAGCTTATTTGATTTGCTTATTTATAAGTCATCAGTGCTTATTAGGTTCAACTTTAGATCTGTTGTTAGCTAATTAGTTCTCTTACTTGCTTATTGAATCCAAAAGCTCAAAACAGTTTCATATAGTTTGCTTATAGTCTTAATTTGTAGTTTAGCAATCTGTCACTTAAATTCGTGCTTCATCTAGCTTATTTTCAAGTTTTAGAATTAAGTCTTTTTTTAGTTGCTTAATATTGCTTAGCTTTTTCAAATAAAAAATTAAAAAAAATGTTTTACAAAAAGGTAAGGCCTAGGACTCGAACCTGCGACCTCACCCTTAACATCACCAACACCTTAACACACCACTCTCCACTGCCAACTCGCCCTTGGGTCTTTTACATTTTATCTTGCAACAATTATTCTTTTAACACTTGTTTTGCAGTTTAGCTTTAAGCTCTTTATTGCTTATTTCCAGCTTATTGGGATAAGCTGGAATTCCATTTTTATTTTTCTTAGGATTGTTATTAAGCAAAGTATTTTCCTTGAATTTTTTAGAATTTTCTAAAATAGTTTAGTATTTTTAATAATATTTTTGATTAAAAGTGATTTTAATTTATATTAAATAAAAAAAAATATAAATCTTTTTCCGAAAATTATTTTTAATCATTTAGGACGTTTTAAAATTAAAATTTCATTTTTAGGGTCAAAATTTGATAATTAGGTTTTAAGTTGCGTTTTTAGATTCTCGTTAACGTTCTTAGTTTAAGTCCTTAATTGCTTTCGTTTTTAGCTTGCCTTTATTTGTTTTTGCATGTTATTTGTAGAAATAGAATCCCAAATCAAAAATTTGATCATTCAATCACTCGATCACGAATTTAATCATGATTTTCAATTCACGCCTTGTCGGGAAACGACCCAGGAAGGTTTTGGATTTTACTTTGGATAAAAGTAATCTTCCTTTTAAAGACCTTACGGAATACTTACACTCTCTCATTATTTGATATTTTGATTTTAATTATATATATGTATATTAAGTTATATATATAAGTATAATTAAGTTGAAATCAGACTCAACCATAGAAACAGTCAAGTGAGTTTCATCATCATCAGAATCACTGTTAGTACTCTCCTTCTCAGCCTCTTCTGAAGACATTTCCTTTTTGCCCTTGTCTTTCTTGATATGCTCCCCCTCAGGTTAAGAGGAGCTTTTTGGTGGATTCTGAAGAGAAGGAGATTGCATTTGAGTTGTTGTGGTTGTGATAACTGGAGGAATGATTGGTGTTGTAGGTGGTGGTGTTGATTTTGATTGTTGTTTGGTCAGGTTTGCATTCTTTGTAGCTTTTCTTTGAAACAAGTGAGAGATGGTGGTTTGATTTGTATTCTTTTACCCCTCAGCAGGTTGAGTGTCAGCTTGGCCTGCTGAAGGAATACTAGCATCTTTAGTTTCCTTTGATGCAATGGCCTCAGCAAACTGATTCAAGGCATTAATGACTTTGTTGAGTAGACTTGGAAGAGCATCCAAGGTCTTAAGTTTAGACTGAACCATTTCAACTTGTGTTGGCATAAAAAGAAATTTTGCTGGGAGTTCCCACTAAAGTGTCTTCAGTTCAGCAACTTGGGATGTAAGACTTGTGACAGTCTTGGTAAAGTCTTCCAGATTTGTGGGAATTTCTTTCAATTATCCTGGTAGCTTAATTTCCAATTCATGAACTTGTTTCTTTAACCCTTTAACTTCTTTAGTTAGCTCATTAAACCTGGAGGGGAGTTCCTTTAGCTCAGTTGGTAGTGATTTGCTAAAGTCATGAGTAGATAAAATCTTTTAGAATTCAGTTTGTAAAGACTTTACCAGAAGCTCATTGAGCTGTCCCACATTAGGAAAGGAGGGTTGAGCTTTAAGGAGAGTAGCTTCAGCTTCAACTTTATTCTTCTCAAGTTCCAATTTATACTTTTGAGACTAGAGAATGAGGACCTGGTTGGTAAGCTCTTTAATGTAAGAGGACTTGGGAGATGAGGATGTAGGAACTGAATCGTCTTTAGTTTCAATGTTTGAGGTAGCATGAAGTCCTTCATCTATGTCTGCTTCCTCATCTTCATCACTATCATCAACAACATCTTATCTTCTGGGGAGTCCAGGTATTTGAAGCTTGGTTGAACATTTTGCACCAGCTTTGCCAGATCCTCCAGCTTGATTTTTCTTGAGGCTTCTTCCTCCTTAATTTATGCAGCAATGTTGCTGGCCCCTTTACCTATTTTAGATTGGATGAGGACAGTTTCCAACCCTTTACTAACAGATTGGGTTTGGTCGGCAAGAACATGTGGGTCAGTACCTGTAAGTAAGTGATCATATGAAGTGTTTTTGGTTCTTTCATTCATACCCTGTTGTTGAGGTATAAAATCACTAGGAACAGATTTTCTAGGATCAGCTTCAGTTGTGGAATCTGCTAAAGCATCATTGCCTGATGCAGACTTAGAGTGAACAATGAAAGATGCTGAATAAATAGGCTTATTTAGATTAGATGCTGACATACCACTACTGAGCTGAGGGTCTTCTCTTTCTTCACCGGCGACCCCTAAAGAGTTTGGGCCACCAGTTGCCTGCTGGTCCTCTTTATGCATTTTAGTAACCACAGGTGTGGAACCTAAAGTCTGGCTTGGGTTGGATTCCACAGTCGAGCTGGAATCTTTCTTTCTTTTCAAATGACCAGTTTTGGAGCTGGTGGGTGCTTTAGAAGACCCACCTTTTGTTGCCTCTCGGCTGGATACGAGGGTTGTTTTAAAGAAGTTGAATGCTTCTTGTGTCCAAGTTGAGCTCTAGGCTTTATGCCTTGGGAAACCCTCTCAGCATTAGAAGAGGGTTTGGGAGCTTTAAATACCACCGGCTTAGCTGCAGAGCAGATAGCCAACATGTGATCTGTGAAGGGAGGTCCTTCAGGTTGGTTGGGCTTCAGTGCCCAATTGTTGACATTGAAGGCTTGAGTGAGATAGGGTGTTACTTCAACATCTCCATATCCTTCCTTCATCGTGTGCATCATTAACAGAGATAAAAATCGAGTTTAAGGAATAAATTTTTCCCTTTGTTTCTTGTTCAATCTGATGATGATGTCTTCCCAAAAGATACCGGCATAGTCAATGTTGATCCCATTTTCTAGACTATACAATATAATGGCATCTTTGTTGGAAATTTGATCAAAACTTCCAATTTTACCCCTGATTCATCCAAGTATGTATATATATATATATATATAAGGATTTATCAATAATAATATAGAGAGTAAGTATTCCGAAAGGGTTTAAAGAAAATCGCTCTTAACCAAAGCGACTTCAAAAACCTCTCGGGTCGTTTCCTCGACGAGGCGTGAATTGAACTTCGTGTCAACGTTTGTAATCGGGATTTTGAATAGATTAAGATTTTGGATTTGGTTTTTATATCTACTATTTTAAAAAAATTAACAATTTTTAATACTAGTTATAATAAGAATACTAATAATATCAATAATACTAAAAAACGCAACTAATAAAAGCAAACAAAACAGTTCAAATATATCTAAAGAGATATGCTTGTCAAGTAAATAATGTTTAGATTCTTAACTGTAGATTTTTAATGACGACTTATTCCTATTAATAAACCAAATCATCAAAACGTTGACTTAATATTGAAAACAATTTTTTTAATGAGATATTAATTGCTAAATTAAAGCCTATTTAATCTTGCGGATTGTGCCCGTTCGACTAAACAAAACTTTAATCTAAATAATTTTCACAAAATATTAATCACTAGTCACTTTTTATTATTCCATACTTAGTTCACTAAACACATCTTACTCGACAAGCATACTAATAAACTACTCGCTACTCATGATATCTATGCTAAAATAATAAGCATACCTACGCTACGGATAACAACTAAAGCAACAATAATAATGACTAAGCTAAAAATGGCGATAAGCATAAAATAAAGAAATAAAAGAGATAAGAAAAAGATGAAACCCGGAATTAGCTCGGCGTGACCCGGAGATAACGACCCCATCGACGATCAAATTAATAAAAGTCAAACCTTTATGAAATAAATCTATCTTCTAAGTAAAAAAATGATTTGTTTATGTAAAGTAATCTTAATGCAAAATGATTTGTAAACTATAAAATAATGATTAAAAAGAAAGTAACTAAATAAGGAACTGATATTAAAAGTTTGGTTCAAAATTAAAAGACTTAGCAAATCATGAGTTTTGGTTGACGTTAAAAGAGAAGTAAAGATGGGATATCAAAAAAACAAAATTCGTTAATAAGACACCAATTAAATGAAACAAAAATAAGATATGCATTTCAATAATTAATTCTGTTAACCCATTATAAGTTCATGTAACTATTAAACTACTTGAAAAATTCAAACTTATAGTAACTAACAAAATGAAATGACGGCTGAAAAAGTTATACTAATTGATGGATGGGTGGTAGTCACCGACTGTTGTTGTGATTCACGTTCAAAGAAAAGATATGAAAAAAAACATACCAACAAAATCGCACAGAACATAAGAATGAAAGGGACGCTCGTCTCTTCTTGAAACAAAATCGAACCAATCTTTTTATTGAATAATCTTGAGAGTACAATGCTTGGAAGGGTAAATGATGCTTATAACAAAGCTTAAAACAAAGAATTTAACATAATTGCAGTAAAGTAAATGTTGGAAAAAAAAGATGAGATGATATCTTCTTTGAATGAAATCCTCCCCTATTTATAGGGGAGTCTTGTACATTATGTGAGGTAAGACCATCAATGCCTTCAATGCTTTCTATAATTGATTATGGAAGGTCAAAACTTTTGTCAACCAATCTTGAAACCGCCTCATTAATTCTTTGACCGCTATTTTTGGCTCATATTTTATGATAAAGATGAAGCAGGTAATGATCGTTAGATGTTAGAACTAACGGTGTTAAATCTCCAAGTAGGCTTCTTCTTGGGCTGATTTTCTTCATAATTTGCGCCGGTCTTGGCCCATTAATTTTAAGCTAGGAATGGCCCACTTTGCAAAATGTCTTCAGCTTCGGTTTTTTCTCGCTCTTTCCAATCTCGTGCTCGGTTTTGTCTTTTTGTGTATATCCGTTACTTGCACATTCAATAACACAAAACAAGCATATATTTGGCATTTTATGTCCATTTTTGGTTATTTAAGCTCTTTTTATTAAGGAAAAGGTATGTGTATTTAAGCACATACCAACCCCCTAAACACTGGATAATCTGTGCCATTAACAACCTCCACCTAGGAGGAAGAAGACTCTTTTTGAGAGTCCCTTTGGCAGAAACTGTCTCCCCATACCAAATTGTTTCTAACCATGGCCTAACTATGTCAATAGATGGTGGTGTAACATATTCACTAAAGTGAGGAAGGTAATGTGCTCCAATGACATTCCTGAATATGTTTACCCATACTTCTCCATAAATACCACCAGTGGGGATTAAGAAGAAAACCTTAGAGTTTTCAAGAGCTTTGGCTGAGTACCAAAACTCGGCAAGGTATTTCTTATACATGTTTGGAGATCTGGTAAATGGTTCTCTAAGGCAACATTTAGAAATAAAGACAGAGACACACTTGAAGGTTTCTTTGTTAGCGTGTTCTGGGTATAGAAGAGCAACCTCATTGTTTGTGTTGAGGATGATATCTTCAAGACTTAACCCAACTTGTTTTGCAGCAACAAAGGGTTGTTCTTGTTGTGTAGGGTTTTGCTCTTGGTTTGCCATTTGATGTGACTAGGGTTTTTGTGATTTGATTTGTTTTGGGGTTTTGTGTGTGTGTTCTTGGTTAAATGATTTTTTTCTTGTGAGAAGTGAGTTGTGAATAGTGAAGTAGGTTTATATGATTTGTTACTTTTTACTTTTACTCTTGAAGAATTGATAACTGCCAAATGGAAGTTACGTATTTGTGAGAAGTTTTAGGGTTTGTTTTTAACATGTGTGTTAAACTTTGTATTTAATGAAAGTCATCATAACATGCTTCTAACACCTAGAACAGTGTACAACCGTCTATGCACTGTCAAAGTAGGTGAGAGAAAAGGTGAGGTCATTCGAATATTTAAAAGTCATCTTTTGATAAACTTTTAAATTAGTTAACTTCCTTTGTAAGAAATCACTTAATAAAAATATTAATTTTGAAAATCATTTTTTGTTTTTGAAGCTGACCTTGTGATTGATGTAAGGAAGCTGAACTAGGTTCAGGTTTTGTGTTAGGTTATGCTGAACAGATATTGGTGATTATTATCAGCATACATGCTCCAGCGAAGGTGATAAAACCACACATGCTCATGCAAATCCATGGATGAGAAATATGTGATTTCTCAGTTACTTCACTTGAGAAAGCTGAAGAATTGAATCAAAATTATAGTTTAGAAACTAAACTAAAGAATAAATCAGTTTTTTTTAGTTCTTAGAGTAACCAATGACAAAGCTCCAACGAAGGCAACAAAATCACAAATGCTCAAACAAATCCATGAATGAGACATATGTGATTGCTCAGTTCCTTCACTTAAGCAAGCTAAAGGTTATGTGCAAGAACTGAACTGACCTTTGTAACATATAAAATTTATTCAGTTTCTGATAAAATACCAATCCTTCAGTTTTCTTCAGTTAGTATTGAAGGTTCAGATTTTAGATCAATGTTCAGCATACCTAGTTCAACAATCAATCTTTTGAATGTTGGTTCATCTAGAGGCTTGGTGAAGATATCCGCAAGTTGATATTGAGTGGGAATGAAATGTAATTCAATGTCGCCTTTTAGAATATGATATCGGATAAAATGATATCTGATATCAAATATGCTTTGTTCTTGAGTGTAGAACTGGATTGTTTGAGATTGCAATAGCACTTGTGTTATCACAAAATATGGGTACCTTTTCATATATGATATCCTAGTTAGTGATTTGACTCTATATCCATAATATGTTGGCACAACATCTAGCAGTAGCTACATATTTAGCTTCAGCTGATAACGTTGCTACCGATTGCTGATTTTTAGCACTTCAGCACCTGAAGTGCATTTTCTGTCCATGTTGCATCTAGCATAGTCAGAGTCTGAGTATCCTTTTAGGTCAAAACATGAACATTTTGGATACCAAAGACCAAGACTGGGAGTACCTTTTAGGTACCTAAAAATTCTTTTAACAACAATAAGGTGGGATTCCTTAGTATTTGCTTGATATCTTGCACAGAGATAAGTTGAGAATTGAATGTCAGGTCTGCTTCCAGTTAGGTACATTAGTGATCCAATCATACCTCTATACTAAGTCTTATTAACAGCTTTGCCATTGAGATTAGGTCCTAACATGTTAGGGGGTACCATTGGAGTTTTCACCGATGAACCATTAATGTCATACTTTTTTAGCAGATCCTTGACATATTTTTCTTGGTTGATTGAAATGCCTCTTTCAGATTGTTTAATCCAAAATCAAGGAAAATATGTGAGGACACCCATCATGCTCATTTCGTATCTTTGAGTCATCAGTTTAGCAAACTGTTTGCATAATTTTGTGTTGGTGGACTGATGTGTTATCGTGTAGTGTCAATTTATTGATTACCAAGTTTTAAATTTATATTTAGCCGACTTATCCTACAACAATACTTTAACGGGCAGTGTACCAGATCGGGTAGAGTTTCATGGTAAGTAGGGTGTCAAACACTAAGAGCGAGGTCGTTAACCTTATAATCTATCAGTATTTTAATTACTCTACTTTAGTTAATTCTAATTACTTGTTAAACCTATGATATATACGCTTCTAATATGATTGGGGGGTCCTCAGCCTGAGAGACTGGCACAGGTTTTATGGTGACAATAATCAATTCTAAACACAATAAACATGCAAGAAAACAATCAAAAGATAAAAGAGCGGTACAAGCCAAATAATAGAAAACCGTATTAGCCATATTAAATCCGATTAAACGCTGGTTTGTTTATTTAGTACAATGATTTCTTATCTCGAAGCGGCATATCATTCTTAAGACTTAGACGAGACATCATCCTAAGCCCTAGACACGTTGAACCCTGTCACAATTAATGTATCCGCATAAAGCATCCTTTTAGTTTAATTATAATCTATCTAGGGATTATAGCAATGGTGATCTTGATAAACCCTAGCCCATCAGGACTTTACCCACTTACTGTTTGACGGTATTTTATGTACTGGTAGTCCACTGTTCAAATCTTTATCAATTAATCAAGAACATACTTGTCCTCAAGTAGACTCTAGATTATATTAAAAATGTATCCCAACCAAAGTCAAGGATTTTTCCGTTTAAGCACTTCTTTTGTTTTAATCACCTGTACAAGACCAAGCACCTCACGAAATATGAAAACACTCAGATCACTTAACTAATCTAGGGTGTAACATTTAATTGGTACGCTCATTTGCTCGGTCGTGATTAACTTCATATCATATGTTTGGTAAGAATACGCATCTCCACCACTAGAGCTAAGGAGAAACAAGTTAAAGGTAAATTGGGTTTTTATAAGACTAAGGGGGTTAATCATTCTAACAATCTTTCACCGATAGTACCACACCAACAAGGTAGCTGAAGCACACATACATGGTCGTAACGACGGAATAGACATGTGTGTTCGATCACATCCTCATTTGAGTTTAACCAATGGTTAGGATGAAGAATGATATAGGGTAGGGATCTTCTAGTTTTCACCAAAAGTAATAAACCAACAAGGTGGCTGAATCACGCATACATGGCTGTAACGACGGAATAGACATGCATGACTCGATCTCAACCTCGTTCGAGAAAAACCTAAGGTTAAATGCTAGGAATGGGAAGCAAATTGTTGTTAAATAAAATTCACAAAACAAATAGATTAAGCTTGAACAAATAAGGTAGTTGCTAGTAACTTTTCCCGATCGTTCCATGATAAAGATTCAAAATATATACAAACGCCTCGATCATAGAGATGACAAAGACAACCTATGTTGGCGTTCCCATAATGGTCAACTTCCCAAACATCCCAAATTTACATACTTTTACAAAAGTGGTGATATCGGCCACTTTTTACAAAACTATACATCGTTGATTTTTATCCACATATCAACGAATAATCGTTCCTTACAAGTATTTCATTGGTTTAAGTTTAGCGAACCGACTATCAATTATCCTTCTCTTTTTTTTGATGCATTTTCTATTTTCCATTTTTTTTCATAACATATTTGATGCGTATTTTCTTTTAAAATATATTTTTATTAAATTTTAAATTTATAAAACTCGATCTACCTAACGACGCACTAACGGGCAGAGAACTCGATCGTGGGTAGTATAGAATGGTAAATCTGAGGCCGTCCCAAAAGCTAAGTTGTAATTAGTTTTAATTTGAAATGTCACGTTTTGAAAATGGTTTTTAGAATTGATTTTAAATAAATAACTATGCAATAAAATAGCTAAAAATTAAATGGATAGGTGATATCAAAAGAGAAAACGTGCTAACCTAGTTACTTTATTACTTTTGTTATGAAGAAATTTCCCCGTGCAATGTCAAACTATGGTTTCATTACTGGTTTCTAAGGTCAATAGACTTGAATGTGCATATACAGTCTATCTTATACTCCCTGCGATTCCGAATCAGTCTCGAATCATCTTGGAGGTAGGTTATCCAGGTTGCAGTGATTAATCCCAACTATTCCCAAAACATATCTAATAACCTGTAAAGCTTATTAACCCCCTCTAAAAGAGTTCCTGTGCTTTTTAAGTATTGAGTGATAAGTACGGTGACCGGTCAGTTCCTACACCAAGTAAGGCGTTAGTTATCCTCCCTAGTACCCGTTGGATCCCATCATGACATGATAATCTATTAATGGGGCAAGCTAGGTCCAAACCACCCGTACTACCAAAACCAAAGGTTACACGATAGTCAAGGAATATCTCACGAAACCATAATCTAACAGGAAACAATCACCACAAAAGTAATTACATAACTAGGCCAGCACTTTAAGTGCTTAGCCGCTTATGGTAACAGAGACACAATAAGAGATAGAAGAAATCATATATTGAGAACTCATAATTCTTACAGTATTCGTATTTTGAATGATTAAATACAAAAAGTATGTAAAGTGTGATCTTCCTTGGACTCCAGGTGGAATTCTTTGAAGGTTGGAAGCCTTTGTTGCCTCTCCAATTGGCTGTGGAGGAAGTGATGTTGGAATAGCTTGAATGAGGGCTCTATTTATAGATATTAAACCTGTTACGACGTAACCAATAAAGGTGTTATGCCGTAACCAACTTACATGGCATTCCATAACTAAGTAGCTATTACGTCGTAACTAGATATGGTGTTACGCCGTAACCTTTATATAACTTCCATATATACGTGATCTTCATTCTATATTTGTGGATCTTCATGGTTACGGCGTAACTGGATAAGGTGTTACGCCGTAACTATAACTTTGACAAGATTTCCTTCTAAATATAGGATTACAGCGTAACTAGATGTAGTGTTACGCCGTAAGGTCTTCCTTGATCCTCGTACTTGCTTAATTTATGTTACGGCTTAAACATTTTTGGCATTACGTCGTAGCATTCTTTAGAATTTACACTTTAAGTCATTTTTCCATTGTTTCTTGTCACTTTCATGCATTTCACCAACACCAAATACTACAAAAACAATAGAAAATATCTCGTTTTCGAGTGTTAGTGAAACATTTGTAGGTATTTTAGTAGGTATTTTGCCACCAAAAAATATTAAATATTTGATGTTATCAAATAACCCCCCACTAGACTTCTGCTTGCACTCAAGTAGAACCTGTTAAAACATTTCATAAAAAGATTTCTCGAGAATAACTTCAAGAAATAAATTTATAAAACTCTTATGCTAGAAAACATCAAATCCGAACACCTCACAAAAAGGGGATAAAAAGTCACTCAGCTCTCTACTAGTCTAAGTGTTTCATTTTCAGGGTGATCGCTCAATTGCACAGTCATAGCATGTATTCTATCGTAAGCTTGGAAAGTACACAAGTTTGCACCAGTTAGAATTAGGGTCTAAATAACTCTCAAAGGCAAGAAGGGTATTATGGTATAAAGGATGATTAAGGGTTAGGATAGACATGGGATACACATTTAATGGTTGATAATGTAAAAACACAAAAAAAATAGTCAAAAGTAATCTAAGGTTGTCATAACTAGCAACTGTCTATCCATGGGTCCAAGAGTCAATGTCTGAAAATCTGATCTTTAATAATGGGCTACTAGCTTCATTCTTCATAAGTATCGGTATGATTTGGTATAATAATGGGTTACTATCTCCATTTTATCGAGATGTTTTAGTGCAATTATAGGCTACTAGCTCCATTTTTTTTAGGTTTTTTATTTTGCACCATCTTTACATTTTTAGCACATGGGTGGCCTTTTGTTGCTCCCTCTTTTCTTCATAGACTTAAGTAGCCAGAGATTTCAACACAAAGAAAAATAAAGACTACAGGATAGGCTAAGGTGAAATGGTGTAACGAAACATATAGAGTAGGTTGAAAACATAGATTGGTTTAACATGGGTGATCTAAGGGTATCTTTCACAAATAATGAGTGCAACATAAGGGTTTATCATGGGAGGTCGACAAGTCAGTGTAACAAGTTGATAAACGCACACATATAGGCTATTTGGGTGATTTCCTAAGTGTTGCCTTCTTAACCTATCCATTCCTGCTAATCAATTAGGTCTTGAAATGATGTACAGGCCAAGTTCTAAAGTCTACAATACTACCGGCATGCTCAATATTTTGGTGAATTTTTGAGTAATATGATGGAAACGGAATATTAGGCTTAAATCTCACTAAATAGTAATAAAAGGTAATGTGGATTCGGTAAAGATTAATTCTAGGTATTTAAGAAAAATTTGTCAAAATTTTAAAATTGGTATAATTTTTAAAGAAAACAAGAAAATCAAAGGCAAAACATACATCAAGTATTAATTCTACTCTCATCCCTCCACTTGATTTGTACAATGTCCCTATTGTACATTAAGGAAATGAAATAATAAGAAAAGAGTATAATTAAGACAAGAAACTCCCTGAGCATTGCTTCAAGATTTGAAATTATGCGGAAATCTATTAGATTATCCCCGTCTTTCGCAATATTCAAATAGGAGATTGGAAATGATAGTATTTATCTTGCATCCTTTCTTTATTCGGATCGACATGAGAGTCCAACTACATTGCATTGCCATAATCCATGTTGTATATTTGAAAGAGGTTGACCCCCTTGCTTCTCTTACGGTACAATCCTCTTCTTGCTGAGCCCCCTTTCTCCTGGGTCCATCAATTGTTATAATTTTTATCGAATAAATATGAATTTTCTAGGATAGTATTTTAGTAAAATTGAATTGTCTCAATTCTCGGGCAATCGCACCAAAAACTTGAGTTCCTTTTGGATTTCCTTATCCCCTGTGATCACAGAAACAAACCAAAGCATAAAACCGTTCTACAAGAATTATGACGTGTACAGGAAATACAAACCTAACTCACTTTCATAGGAATCATGGTTGCATTTAGCATATGCAACAAGCTTTTTAAACCACTTGGTGGCCTAAGTGGACGAGTTTAGTCTTGTGAGGGCTTCTAGAGAACATACCCCAAAGTCCATTTACGTATACAAGGTTTAGACATGTTTAAAACTTAAAATTTTAAGATTTCAGAAGGAGGTTACGGCGTAACCATAGTTGTTACGTCGTAATCAAATGGTAATTTTTTTATGTTTTTAAGGTGTTACGGCGTAACCTTGAAATGGGTTACGTTGTAACTGTAGTGGTTACGGCGTAACTGTAGTGATTACGCCGTAACTGCTGCAAATTCAACAAGGTTACCAAATGAATATGAGTCGAGCCGGTCTCGAGAATTGCCTCTTAGCTTTTGTATTCTGCAAAATAAAGTAAGAAACATGCAAACCAACTAATACAAAAAGAAATTTTATTAAATAAAAGACGGGTTGTCTCCTGACTAGCACTTTTGTTTATTACCGAGTCTTTAAGTTAGACTCATGACCATTCTACGTCTCTTCATTGTCCAATTTTTCCTGCCCCTCATTTCTCTAATAATCTTTGTAGATTCTTCTTTTAGTCATGCTACATACATTTCCAAAGGCTACTCTCACCCAGTTGTCAAAGCTTAAATTTTCCCATTCTAACATTGTTCATATATCATCATTATTGCTTTCCTAATATTCTTTGTTTTCCCTAGGGTTGTCTCCCCCATCACATTCGTCAAAATAGGGGTTACATGAACCCCATTTGGTGCATATGTCTTTCTTTCACTGGCAAATTGGTTTACACCAATGTCTCCTTTTTGTATTGGAAAGATCTTCTGAACTACTATTTCTATCTTCAATTATTTATGCCCTTATATCAACAATGTTAGCTGCTGTTCTGGGAAATTCTTTTATGTTCAAAATCTTAGTTTTCGTGAATACCTTACCAGCCCCTAGGTTATATTTAGTTATTTCAGCTTCTTCTTTTTTAATTGGTTGGGGTTTTGTATAGGGTATTCCTAGTAACTTGTTCCTCCTTTACTTATATGCTTTATCATTGTGGTCAATGAATCCTTCATATAATGTAGGTTCTAGGTAGTCAATGATTCCTTTCAAGTCATCCTTATCTCTGCTAACCTCAGAAAACCATTCTTCAAGTAACTTGGTAACCACTGCCCTGATTATTGCTCTCTCCTTGGTCTCCCCACATTTCTCAGGATCCTCCTGTTCTTCCGTTTAAGTCTTTTCTCGTATTTGCCCTCCAAGCTTATTGTTCCAAAATTTTTGAAGGATCCTTTCTTTAGCTATATCATTTACATTAACGTACCTTACCCTTACCCAATTGGTACAACTTAATCCTTCCCATTCTAAGGTTATGCGATCATCATCATTTCTGCTTTTCCAGAAATGCTTCAATTTTTTGTCCGGGATCCCCCCCTCCATTGCATATTTCGTAGTAAGGGTCACATGATGCCCATAGTGTGTACCCTTTTTCATGTTCTTGGCGAACATTTTCACACCAATGGGTTTTATTGACAGCTCTATGGCTTAGTCCAGCCTGTGATGTTGGTCGTGTGTTAAGGTGTTCATCAACAGTCGTATTACACTCTTGTTCCTTCATCTTGATTTTTACCCTGTCTTCCTTAATCCCAAGCGAGACTTCTCTGGTGGAAATATAAATCTCAGCACGAATGTTCGCTAAAAAGGTCGACCAAGAATGATAGTTTTATTGTTTAATTCCTTTGTATCAATGATTACAAAGTCGGAGGTGAAAGAAAACTTATCAATCTTTACCAGGACGTTTTCAACTATCCCTTGGGAGACACGCCTAGTTTTATCAGCCATTTCTACTATTATGTTAGCATGTGATTCGTACAATCTTATATACGTAAATATAAAATATATAATATGATGGAAAATTACCAAATTACCCTTGAGGACAAGGGTAAAAAGGATTCAAAATATAAATAATATAATACGTATATTAACCGGGAAGTATGGTTCCCGGGTCGTTATCCCCCAACGATTTGTGAAATTGAAACCACGTTTGATGTTCGGACAATGATTTGAATTGAAGACAAAGATTGATTTGATTATCTATAACTACTAATTAAAAACAACAATTAAAGAAAAACAAACAAAAGCAATTAATGCACAAAAACAATTAACGGGAACAAATAAAACGCGACAAATAAGCAACTAAGGCAAGATTAACTCCTATGGGTGCAATTAAAATTTCTAAACCTAAATTAAGACAAAATAAAATTTTAAGAAAAAGAAAATTATTATTTTTTGGTTATTTTTGAATTAATTATGAATTAAAAACTAATTTAATCTATTTAAATCCTAGAAAATAGCAAATTAAATCCTAAAAATTCTTAAAAATGATTTTTAAACTTAGAAAAGTCTAAAATATTATAAAAACTCAGAAAACTATTTTTAACTACTTTTTATAATAAAAATCTATTTTTAAAACTAAATTTAAAAGCTTAAAAATGAAATTAAAAATCTAAAAAGGGTAAAAATGATTTTAATAAATGTAAACCTAAAAGTAATTATTCTAAATCTAAAAACTATTTTTTTGTATTTTTAAAAATTATTTTTCTATTTTTTATTGATTTTCGAAAATATTTATCTAAGAAAAATGATTAAAAATTAACAAATAATGGGAAAATTACCAAAAATTCAGGAAAAGTCTTAAAATCTATTAGGAACACAAGAAAAATAACAGCAAGCTAACAGCTAAACAAATAAGCCCTAAATAAGCTCGGATAAGCTACGAATTAAAAAGGAAAAGGAAAATGAAAAAGGTGATAAAGGTTTATTGTGTACAAAGCTCAACGGATGAGCTATTGTAGCATGATGGTAAAGGCAATGGGTGTGTGTGCAGGAGGTCGTGGGTTCAAGTCCCACCCTCAACTCTTTTTGTCATTTTTTTATTTTTGAAAACTTAAAGAAGAAAAGTTGTAAATAAGCTGATAACAAACACTTTTAATAAAAACACTTATTCATGAAAAGCCCTATTTAAGCTAAGAACAGCTGAAAATGATGACAGAATCACTAAACTATATTTTTTTGGATTTTATCAAATTTTAAGAACTCTAAAAGCTAAAATAAGCTACACTAATGAATTTAAAGCTAAAATTAAGCTACTTCCTACACTACTGAGCTTAAATGAAAGGAAATTAAGCACAAAGGACCTAAGCTATAAGCTGAAATCTCAATAAGCATCTAAAATGAAAACAGCAGCCAAACAGACCCTTAAGCTCACTTTGAGCTTAAAATTAAGCTCCCAAATAAGCACTCTAGAAGATGAAACTTAACTTTTCTTAAAATCTGGCTTAAATGCTACATAAAACTGCTTTTTGAAAGAGATTTTGACTACAAGAGCTTATAGAAAAAGCACTATGAAAACAGACAGTTAACTCAGTAGCTGCTGAGTTTTGGATTTTTAAAAGAAAATTTGATGATTTTAAGAGCTAAAACAGATAACAAGATAAGCTAGATTTTAGAAACTAAGTGCAAACTTATAAAATATGAGATAAAAGCTACTTAAATGCTGAAAATCAAAAGCTTAAACCTATTTTATCCTACTAAAAATCAAGCTAGATAATAGCAGTTTGAGTGTTTACCCTATCTGATGCAGTGACAAGCATAAGAACCACAACTTTAAATCTATTAGTGCAGACCAAATGAAACCTAATGATACTCTTTTTAACACTTTTTATCAACCAAAACAAGAGCAAAGTAAGCTAAGTTTCTACCTAAAATAGAATTGAGCTAAAATGTACTTAAATTCTAACAAAATGATGACAAATACTTCATTACCAACTAGATTATGAAAACTTTGATTTAAAATTAATCTAACTTAAAATCCTAATTATTCTAACTTAATAAAAGGGTGAAAACAATTACCAAAAACCAAGGGGCCACAAACTGTACTAACTTGCAGTTAGTACTGTTGTGCCAAACACCCCTTTAACAATCTTAGAAACCATTTAGACTTATGAAAATGCAATCCAAAGCTCAAATCTAAATAACCGGATAATAAATAACTTATAACAGACCCAAAAAGCTAAAAACACTAATCCAATAAGCTGAAATCAATAAGCTACTAGCTACACTAATATTTTTTGTTTTTTATTGATTTTAAAGACAAATTAAACAAAATTAAGATCTAAGCTATATTAACTAAAAACAGATGATCAAATAAGTCTAATAAGCATAATAACACATTAATAAGCACAAATAAACAACTAGTAAGCTAAAATTAACCAAATGCAATATTTAAGCTAAATAACTTGAATTTTAAAGGGAATTTACCTCTGTCTTAGCTAAACAAAGGCAATTAAGTTCAAAAGCTGTCTACAAGCTCTAGCTTGTCTAGAAGACAAGCTAGTAAAAGTCTAATGGGGTCTTCCATTGTTACCCCATCATCCATAAGCTTATAACCAAATTTCACCTTGATTTCCATAAGTTTAACTGATTAATTGGTTTAAGTAGTATTAAGTTGAATTGATGAGCTCAATTCCAGCTTATAGACTAGAAGAGCTTATGAAAGCTTATTAGAGCTTTTGGAACAATAATCATTTGTATTTGAGCTTTTTTAAGGGTTGAAAAGTAAGACAAATTATGAAAGCAAAGATTATTTTATTAACTAAAAGGTGATTACAAAGCTTAAGAGAACAAATTACAAGAGCTGAAAAGAACATTACAATTTTACACTAAAAAGTTACATAAGCTATTTTAAAAACTAAAGAAAAATGCTGAAAAAGAACATGACAATGTGAGGGTGAAGGAGTCCTTTTATAGCTGTCAAGAGAAGCTTCTAGGCCAAAGGCACGCCCCTCTTTAACTCAACCATCTATTCAACTCAATCATTAGATGTCAATTGTGAGGCCTTGGATTAGATTTTGATCACACGGATTGCCAACGTGGCAATCCGTTTGTCAGATACCATTGTGCTTCTTTTGTGAGCGTTTTAGTGCAAAAACCCACTCCTTGGTGTGTTTTCTCCCTTGCCTCCGTGTCATTTCCTTTTGGGAATTGGCCAATGAGATCGTTTGGTGATGTGTAACTCTGCCATTTCATTGCTTGTTACTTGAATTAACTTGCCACGTAGCCAATTTGCATTTGCCCTTTATTTTATGACGTTGGGTAAAAGGTTGAAGATGGGTGAATAGTGGTAACTATATTTCCCGTATTTTTTACTTTTTTTTGTAAAAGGGTGCGTTTGATTTCGTTGACCCGGGGTAATATATGTTGACTTTGGGCCGGGTATAAGGAATTGGGCATGGGCTAGGGTTTAGTGTTGGATTATATAAGAGTTTAACGAGTGTTAACTCTTATAAACAAGAGTTAACACCGTTAGGGTTGAGGGGTTATTTTTGTAATTTGGTTAACTTTGAGGGACTGATTTGGACATTTTAGGTTTTGTCTTTTTATGGTTGACCACTGTTAACCATAGGTTAACTTTTGTTGACCTTTGATAGCATTCTCCCAGCTCTTGCACACTCAATTCTGTTCCCGTGTCTGTGTTTGTCCGGTTTTGACCGTTTTCTTGAGATTTTTGCAATATCCATACCTACACAATCACAAAGACAAAACAAGCAATATACAAGTATTTAAAGCACAATTTTGTCTTTTTAGGGACTATTTTGATACAAAACGGATATGTGTTTTCACACATATCAAAATTCCCCAAACTAAGCGATTGCGTGTCCTCACGCAATATTATATGCTCCATAACCAAATACCTCAAAACTTCCCCAAACTAAATCTTTGAAAAGTAGCAAAGACTTTTGTGGAGAGAGTTAAGAAATCACAAGTTATAAAACACCCCTTTTTCCCATTTTTCTAAATTTTTTTCATTTTTTTAAATATAATTGAGATTATTTCGACTTTCGTTATTTCCATAACTGTTAGGGATCATAGAACAAGATACATTTTGATCCGAGAATGCCCCAAAAGGATAAATTCATTGTCCCTGACTTTTCACTTATCCAAACCAAGCTTAAAACAAAATCATAGCTAAATATCAGTAAAGATGCTAACACTACTCATATTTGCAACTTGTGAACTTTTACTCCCGACAATTATTATATCTTAAGTGAGTGTGTTATTTTGAATTTCAACCATGGATCAACGTTTTGCAAAATACTATGCTTCATGTTCCACCTAAGAATAATAAGTTTGAAGGCAAGATCATCCCATGTAGCGACTTTCGTCTCGGCACATCCCAACCTTGCGGCTAAGTGACCAAGTTTTTGACACCCCACAGAGACTAGTATCGGGACTCACGGACCTTAGGTTTCAAAAACTCTTAGGTTTCCCGGATATTCATAGCTTATAAAATAGAATAGTCAAAGTGCAAAAGCATATTTGAATTTAACAAAAAGAAATCAATTTATTAATTTAAACTTAACTATTAAACATTTATGCAATTGTAATCCTCGACCTTTTAGAAGGCTGCAACATCGGTTGTGAGCCGGCAAGATGCAGCAAACTTTTATCAGTCTCGGATTTTTATTCTTACTATGGGCTTTCTTTAGAAGACTACCACATCGGTTGTGAGCCGGCAAGAGGTAGTAAACTTTTATCAGCCCACAGCTTTTATTATTATATTATATATTTTTTATCATTTTATCATCATTTTTTTACTTTATATAGAGAAGACTTCTTTTTGAAAGATTCAAGTATAAATTTGAACTAAGACTAAATTTTTTGCTATATATTACGTAAAAAATTGTTGATTTAAGTTTAATCTCCAAAAACAGCACGTACTTTAATCCGGTTAAGAGCTTATGGGAGAAAAAGCAACAAGTTACATACATGAGCTCTTAAGATTACCAACAAATCCTTGTTTAGCATCCTACTCATACTTAACTCTATCATTTTTCGTTCTTCGCAAACATCGCGAACGCTTAGACTAAAAGTTAAGAAACAAGCTAGAGCTCAACACGCTCGATCGGGTCAAAATTTACTCTTACTCTACCCAGCAAGAAAGTCAAAATTGTGACAAAAACACTTATTTTATTTTTGAAAATTTTTAAATTTTTGAAAATTTTGGTGGGAAAACGGGGTACGTGAGAACAACAGGTAAAAGTAGGTAAGATCATATCGAAGATATACTACCCCATACTAAAATCAAACATTGTCCTCAATGTTTCCTAGCCTAAGACTTAAAAAAACCCATACTAGAACTCAAAAAGGTCGAATGCATAACTCAAACATGAAGAAAGTATCACAAAAATCTTTAGCCGTTTATTAAGTGTGCTAAAAGATAAATGTTAGTCGATAATAATCTTTAGGATATCGGATTTCCCCAAACTAATGGCAAGCAAAGGCTAGGAAGCTCGAGTGGACTGGGACAAAACACCAAACACGAGAGTCTTTAGAAAATTTGGGTGAATCCTTCAAACAATCATAAGTACAAACAACAAACACAAAGAACGGAAGAGTACAAGCCTCCTCACAACACATTAGAAGCTAGAAAGAAAATAGAAAATGGATAAGCATGGGGTGCCTCCCACGAAGCGCTTTGTTTTTGGTAACCGAGTCACATAGCTTGACTCGATCCCTGAATTCATTCGTCCTTAGGGAAAGTCTGGAGATCCGGGACAACCATGGTTGGGTGTCCCCTCTGAAGTAGTGCTTAAGTCGGTGGCATTTCACTTTGAAGTTTGAACCGTCGGAATGAGATAATTTTGCAGTGCCATATGGAAAAACTTCGGTAATAGTGAAAGGGTCGGACCATCGGGTTTTAAGCTTTCCCGAGAATATCTTTAGACGAGAGTTGAAAAGCAAGACTTGATCACCAACATTGAAGATGCGGTTTCTGATCTTTGAGTCGTGAAGATTCTTTGTCCTCTCCTTATAAATCAAATAATTTTTGTATGCTTGATCACGAAGCTCATTAAGTTCATTAAGTTGCAGCTTACGGTGATCGCCCACGGTTTTAAGATCGAAAATAGCATGTTTTAATGCCCAATACGCTCTATGCTCTAATTCGATAGGTAGATGACACGGCTTTCCATACACGAGCTTGTAAGGGGTGCAACCAATTGGTGTCTTATAAGCGGTACGAAATGCCCATAGAGCGTCATCAAGCCTATCAGACCATGAGGCTCGGTTTTCTCCAACCGTTCTTTCTAAAATACGTTCTAACCCACGATTCAACACCTCGACTTGACCACTCGTTTAAGGGTGGTAAGCGGTAGCAAGACGATGAGTGACCCCATACTTAGACATTACTTTAGCAAATTTTTCATTACAGAAATAGGTCCCACGATCGCTTATAATAGCTCTCGGTGTACCGAATCGGGCAAAAAGATATTTCAAAAACTTAACTACAACTCTAGCATCGTTAGTGGGGAGCGCCTTGGCTTCAATCCATTCGGATAGGTAATCAACTGCTACGAGTATGTACTTATTTCTTCTAGATGTCGGAAATGGTCCCATAAAGTCTATGCCCTAGACATCAAAGATTTCACACACTTGGATGGAATTTTGTGGCATCTCATCACATTGTGAAATTTTTCCCTAACGCTGGCATGAGTCACAGTTTTTGACTAACTCATGGGCATCTTTGTAGATTGTGGGCCAATAAAATCCAGAGTCAAAAACCTTTTTGGCGGTGTAGTTGGCACCGTAATGTCCCCCGGTGGGTCCACTATGGCAAGCTGTGAGGATGTCGACAGCTTCTTGGCCTGAAACACATCGCCGGATCACTTGATCCGCACAGGTTTTGAATAGAAAAGGGTCGTCCCAAAAATAGTGTTTGACATCTTTGAAAAATTTGTTTTTCTGCTGAGTTGACATTCCTTTGACAATGAAATTCCCCGCGTGGTAATTTGCATAATCGGCAAACCACGGGGTACTTGGGTCACCACGAGAAGTCACCATATTAAGTGTCTCGAGAGGAAAATTTTCGTTTATTTCCTTTGGATCGAGAACATTTTCATACGGGTTTTCTAATCGGGAAAGATGATCGGCCGCGTAGTTCTCGGCTCCCTTCGTATCAATTACTTTAAAATCGAATTCCTGAAGAAGGAGAACCCATCGTAGCAATCTTGCCTTGGCATCTTTCTTAGCAAATAGGTACTTAAGGGCGGAATGGTCCGTATACACTATGCTTTTATTCATGATGAGGTATGACCGGAATTTTTCAACGTAACCGAGCTAACATTTCCTTTTTCCGTTGAGGTGAAGTTCGATTCGTCCTTCGTCATTGTTTTGCTTGCATAATGTATAGGCCTAAAGTGTTTCTCAATTCGTTGCCCCAGAACCGCACCTATGGCATAGTCGCTAGCATCACACATAAGCTCAAAGGGCTGGTCCCAGTTAGGGGCAATCAGAATTAGAGCTTCGGTTAATTTCTTCTTTAAGGTCTGAAAAGCTTGAATGCATTCCTCGGAGAAAATGAAAGGAGTGTTTTTCTCAAGGAGATGAGTCTGGGTCGCTATATTATTGCAAAGTCCTTGATGAATCTACGATAAAAACCTTCATGTCCGAGAAAACTCTAATTACCCTACAGTAGTTGGGAGTTAACTTAGCAATGACGTCTATTTATGGCTTTATCCGACTTAGATTCTTTTTTTTTCCTTTGAAATTTTTTGTCCAAGTACAATGCCTTCTTTCACCATAAAATGGTTTTTTTCCCAATTTAGAGCCAAATTAGTGTCTTCACACCGTTTAAGCATCTTTTCTAAATTGGAAAGGCATGTTGAGAAAGAATTTCCGAAAACTGAAAAGTCATCCATGAAAACTTCCATTGTCTTTTTAATCATATTATGGAAGATGACCATCATACACCTCGGGAACATGCCTGGTGCATTGCATAAGCCAAAAGGCATGCGGCGGTAAGCAAACGTTCCGTATGGGCAGGTGAATGTGGTATTCTCTTGATTTTTCAGATCGATTGGTATTTGAAAATAACCCGAGAAACCATCTAGGAAACAATAGTATTCATTTCCTGCGAGTCTCTCAAGCATTTGATCCATAAACGACAAAGGGAAGTGGTCTTTTCAGGTAGCTTCGTTCAACTTACGATAATCAATACAAACTCTCCATCCCGTTACAAGTCTAGTTGGTACTAATTCATTTTCATCATTGGTCCTCTTTTCTTTGGCACACAGTGCACTGGGCTCACCCAAGGACTATCCGAGATTGGGTAGATCAATCCAGCGTCAAGAGTTTTTCACCTAATTTCTAATGACATGCATTGATCTTTGGTATTAACCCTTATCTCGATGGGTTGGACACTGGTTCATAATCCTCTTCCATTAGAATTTTATGAGAACAAAATTTTGGGTTAATACCCTTTATGTCGGAGAGTTTCCAAGCGATGGCTCGCTTTCGGGACTTTAGAACCTTTATGAGACGTCATTTTCATCGACACTCAAATTTTATTGTCAATTATGACCGGCAACTTGTAGTTGTCCTTCCAAAAATGCATATCGAGATGAGTGGAAAGTCCTTAAGTTCGACCTAGGGAGTTCATCAATAGAAGATTTGGCATTTTTGGCTTCACACAGATTGTAAGTTCCTTTTCTATTATCGGCAAATAATTTTCCTAGTTGGAGGTGGTGAAGGATTCACTATTAAGAGAGGCATGAGAAAAAGAATGTCCCCATATGGGTCATAATAGGATTCATCAACTTTCCGGTGAAAGTTGGATCGTTCCGCTAGAGCAAGAAAACATCAACTTCTTCCTATAAGTAGAAAATCACTATCCCGAAAGGAGGCAGTCGAGAAGAATTTAAACTATCGGGTCATACTGAGAGTGGGATTGCTAATCGCAATCAGTCTGAAAACCCAGAACTTCCCTAGATACTCCTCACAATCTAATTCACACTTCGATTCCGATTCGCCGTTATACATTATAGTTTAACGGAGATCTTAAAGTTTCATCAAGATTATAAGTAATGGCCCTCATTGTCTACTCGAAGGGTTAATTCACCTTCGTACACGTCTATTAAAGCACGACCGTTCTAAAGAAACACCTCCTGAGATTAGGATACTCGAGGTCAGGTTTCAAAATCTACGATCATGAAGGACGGGCTAGAAACTGGAATACAACCAACTTTAACGAATGACATCTTAGCAATACCAAACGGTCCGGGAGATCGAACATGTCCGCAGTTTTAGATTCATGCACGTCGGAGTCAGGTTTGGAAGGTTAAGCTTTTTCCACACGGAAAATGGCATGAGATTTATGCTTGCGCCAAGATCGGCCAAGGCTAGCAATCATCCATTCCAGAAAATTTACATGGAATAAGAATCTGCCGGTGCACCAAGTTTTTCGTAACTTGTTAAGTATGACCGCCGAGCAATGTTCATTCAAAGGGGTTCTAGCCATCTCACTAAGCTTTTCTTTATTTCCGATTAAGGCTTTAAGTGTTGAAGCAAATTTGGGCATAAGAGTCAAATCATCCATGAAGCTAATTTTGAAACTCATATCTTTAAAGATTTCGTAGAATTTCTCTTTTTGTTCGTTAACATTTTCACGGTGCTTTTCATCATTTCGCCTTGAAGGATATGGAATCAACGGTTTCGGGTTAGGCTTTGGCGCACTAACGGGAACATCAACTGGCTCAGAAACTGGATTTTGGTTTTCAACTGGGACAACCGAAGGTTGGACGTCTTCGGTAATTCCGTTATTAGTAGGAAAAACTGTGTCCTTTGTCACCTCGGTTCTACGTTCCACTATTCTAGGAGAAGAAGTAGGAATCGAAGGTCCTTGATAAGCCAACCCCGCTTCGGTATTAATACCCTCAAGTCTTCCTTCGTTTAGTAAACATTGGTTACTGGAAGAGAACCTGAACTCGAAGACAACGGTATGTGGTATTTACGAAACTTATAAAGCATCCTCCGTTAAATTTGTCATACTAGGTTTGTAAACCTTGCCTTGATATTTGCAATATTCCTTAATATTGCAATCATTTGTCAATGACATAATTCTCAAAATCGTTCTTTTGGTAAACACCTGCATTTGCGGAGCAGGAACTTGAAAGGTTTGAGCTTGATAAACTGGTGGTTGACTAGTCGGAGGTTGATAAACTTGACCTTGGAAATAAGTTATTTCACGGTTTTGATTGAAAATGGATCCTCGATTTTGGGTTTGAATTATTCCCTTTGATTTTGGGTTGAAACGGTTTTTGATGTTTGAATCGAGGAAAACCAGGAGTCCGATTCATATGCATCCGATCTGGAGGTCTATAATGGGTATTTCCTTGATTAAAATTAGCTCAACAGCTTTTGAAACGTACTCGTGAATTTGTCTCGATAGAACATTGCCAACGTGGCTGGACAATTTCTATAAGAATGGAGCACCTTCCACAAGTTACACAACTCTGCCGACTGCTTTTACGGGCACGGGAGATTGGGATTATTTGCTTTTCGATAAGCATAGTCTCATCATATTCTTAAGTTCAGAAACTTCGGTTGTAAGAGCAGCAACATCAGGTGAAATCCCAGGGGTAGATGAATTCGAACTTACTTTGGCAACAACTGCCTTGTTTCGTGAATTACGAACCTTGGATTTACACTCGATAATTTTCAAGCATTCACGAGGCATCTTATCCAAAAAGTTTCCACCCGCAGCAGAATTCAACGAATATTGATCATTAACATTCAAAGCATTTTAAAACGTATCTAATTGAAAGAATTTTTAAAAACCCGTGATGTTGGCATGCGTCGAAGAAGAGGTCATTAAAACGATCCCAAGCATCGTAAAACGATTCGACAAAATCTTTGTATGAAATCTCGTGATTTCGTTTTCGAAGATATTTGTTTCGTTATTTTTTTAATGAAGAAAGAAATTGATTAATGAATTTTGTAATCAATATTCATCCCATGTCAAAATTTGATCGAGGAGGTTTCTTTTTTCTAGCCAAATCCATGGTTTGAACCTTCGAGAAAAATGGAAAAAGCATAAGGCTAAATTGACGTGCTCTGGGATGTCCAGACTCACCTCGTTTAGGTGATCAAAGTAATGAAATAACGTATTTGAGCATGTGAACCCTTTATCATGTTCTGAAAAAACTGCTTGTTTTGAACAAGATTGATCAAAACCAGCATTATAAAACTCAAAATAAACATTAATTATCGGTGAAATACGATTGCATTCTCCGTACCCCTCGGTGGTGCTTGGAGCAATTGCGCCATAGTCCGGTTATCAGCCATTGGAACTAGGGGAGGATTAACAAAAGGTTCTTCTAAATTGAATGGTTCTACAACAGCCAGTGGGGCTTGTTGTTGACGGTTATGGTTGCGGGTTTGAGAACGAGTGCGCATGCACAAAGTAGAAAAAGAAAATTTAAACAAAAAAATTTTTACAAACTATTTTAACGGATAACGAGAAGACAACTTAAACCAAATAATCAAATTTACTTCACGGTAGCTCTTAAAAATTTTACTTTTTAAGGTGAGCCGTATTTCGTAAATGACACAAATGGTAAGTTTTTAAATCTTTGATTCGAGTTGGGAACTTACTAATGGATAATACCTCAATTGAAGTTATTATTTGTTGGTGTTCTTTTACCAACTTTGTTTATTTTTTTTTATTATGGACAATTTTTTATATTTTTGATTTTTTGACTTTTTGATTATTGTTTTTTTTGATTTTTTGATTTTATGATAATTATACTAATAAAAGAAAAGAAAAATATTTTTTACTTTTTTTTTTTATTTTTTAACAAAAACAAAACTTTCAAAAATGAAAGGGTCTTCAAATTACGATCAACAAACTTCAAACGAGAGAATCTTAATCACAAATCCCCGGCAGCGGCGCCAAAAATTGATTCGTACAATCTTATATACGTAAATATAAAATATATAATATGATGGAAAATTACCAAATTACCCTTGAGGACAAGGGTAAAAAGGATTCAAAATATATATAATAAAATACGTATATTAACCGGGAAGTATGGTTCCCGGGTCGTTATCCCCTAACGATTTGTGAAATTGAAACCCCGTTTGATGTTCGGACAATGATTTGAATTGAAGACAAAGATTGATTTGATTATCTATAACTACTAATTAAAAACAACAATTAAAGAAAAACAAACAAAAGCAATTAATGCACAAAAACAATTAACGGGAACAAATAAAACGCGACAAATAAGCAACTAAGGCAAGATTAACTCCTATGGGTGCAATTAAAATTTCTAAACCTAAATTAAGACAAAATAAAATTTTAAGAAAAAGAAAATTATTTTTTTTGGTTATTTTTGAATTAATTATGAATTAAAAACTAATTTAATCTATTTAAATCCTAGAAAATAGCAAATTAAATCCTAAAAATTCTTTAAAATGATTTTTAAACTTAGAAAAGTCTAAAATATTATAAAAACTTAGAAAACTAATTTTAACTACTTTTTATAATAAAAATCTATTTTTAAAACTAAATTTAAAAGCTTAAAAATGAAATTAAAAATCTAAAAAGGGTAAAAATGATTTTAATAAATGTAAACCTAAAAGTAATTATTCTAAATCTAAAAACTATTTTTTTGTATTTTTAAAAATTATTTTTCTATTTTTTATTGATTTTCGAAAATATTTATCTAAGAAAAATGATTAAAAATTAACAAATAATGGGAAAATTACCAAAAATTCAGGAAAAGTCTTAAAATCTATTAGGAACACAAGAAAAATAACAGCAAGCTAACAGCTAAACAAATAAGCCCTAAATAAGCTCGGATAAGCTACGAATTAAAAAGGAAAAGGAAAATGAAAAAGGTGATAAAGGTTTATTGTGTACAAAGCTCAACGGATGAGCTATTGTAGCATGATGGTAAAGGCAATGGGTGTGTGTGCAGGAGGTCGTGGGTTCAAGTCCCACCCTCAACTCTTTTTGTCATTTTTTTATTTTTGAAAACTTAAAGAAGAAAAGTTGTAAATAAGCTGATAACAAACACTTTTAATAAAAACACTTATTCATGAAAAGCCCTATTTAAGCTAAGAACAGCTGAAAATGATGACAGAATCACTAAACTATATTTTTTTTTGATTTTATCAAATTTTAAGAACTCTAAAAGCTAAAATAAGCTACACTAATGAATTTAAAGCTAAAATTAAGCTACTTCCTACACTACTGAGCTTAAATGAAAGGAAATTAAGCACAAAGGACCTAAGCTATAAGCTGAAATCTCAATAAGCATCTAAAATGAAAACAGTAGCCAAACAGACCCTTAAGCTCACTTTGAGCTTAAAATTAAGCTCTCAAATAAGCACTCTAGAAGATGAAACTTAACTTTTCTTAAAATCTGGCTTAAATGCTACATAAAACTGCTTTTTGAAAGAGATTTTGACTACAAGAGCTTATAGAAAAAGCACTATGAAAACAGACAGTTAACTCAGTAGCTGCTGAGTTTTGGATTTTTAAAAGAAAATTTGATGATTTTAAGAGCTAAAACAGATAACAAGATAAGCTAGATTTTAGAAACTAAGTGCAAACTTATAAAATATGAGATAAAAGCTACTTAAATGCTGAAAATCAAAAGCTTAAACCTATTTTATCCTACTAAAAATCAAGCTAGATAATAGCAGTTTGAGTGTTTACCCTATCTGATGCAGTTGACACCAATGAGACT
>BQNB010069457.1:12263-33480 GCA_026074375.1 Tanacetum coccineum | reverse complement strand
TCTTCGTCGCCAAGTATCTGATGAAGCTTATACTCTTCCTTATTTATAGAGTTATGTCTCCCTCAAAGCATAAGTTTCGTTGGGAAATCATGCGTTCAACCGGGATTAAGCGTTATATCGACCCAATTTATGGCTGTAAGATATGGCGTACAAACCGTAAGTGCCGTATACCCATCGACTTATATCTGTGTAAAGTAGAAGAGAGTATGACTATGAAGAAAGTAGGTGACCAAACGATTGGAGTGATTCAGAGAAGAAGGATCGACAAGGAAGGGAATGTTTCTAGGTTCCAAGAATACCACACCTCGGATGAAGAAGAAGAAGAGCCGAGTGAGCACCCTCCTTACAACAAATATGGATTCGTGGATCATCAACAACTCCAAATGGAAGACCAAAGAAACAAGTTTGCACCTTACCCATTACCACCACAAGAGGGCAATATGAACGGTTGGTTGACTGATGATGCTAACGATTCAGACCTTGATTCTACGGCTAGTAATCAACCCATGAGTTGATTTGATTTAGGATGTTTAGTGTTTCTTTCTATCGTTTGAACCATGTTAGGAAATGTTATTTTCGATTACGACTATTATTAATGAGAAGCGGTTTTAGGATTTATCTTGTGTGCTATGTGCCTTATTAAATGTGTTATGTGTTACATGATGTTTTGATTTCAAGAAGTGTTTTCATAGGAGCGAGTACACGCGTGAAAGGGGGCATCTATAATTATGGTGTACAACATAATTATACATGCGCCACAACACAAATGAACTTACAAGTATGATTACATGTAATTGGTGTTGACACATATTGGTTGATTATGCTTGTATGTATATAGTATTATAAGAAATGTAATATCATGGGTATGTGATAGAAGTAGCTAATGGTAAGAAAAAAGAAGTTGATAGAATTTTTCATGGTTGTAGACTAGAGCTAGGAGATTCTATATTCCCTATAGACTTAATACCATTAGGACAAAGAAGTTTTGATGTGATCATAGGAATGGATTGGTTGTCAAACTAAAAGGCTGTGATCGTGTGTCACGAGAAGATAGTTAGGATACCTGTAGAAGAAGGTAAGGTACTCTATGCTCAAGGAGAACGTAATGTCGGGAAGACAAAGACGTTAATAAGCACAAAGGCGAATGAACCAACGTTAAGCGATATTCTTATCGTACGTGATTTCAAGGACGTATTTCCGGATGACCTGTTAGGATTACCGCCACAACGACAAATAGAGTTTCATATAGATTTGATTCCTAGAGCGACGCCCGTAGCAAAGTCGCCATATCGACTAGCGCCTTCGGAGATGCAAGAACTGTCAGAGCAACTTCAAGAGTTGCAAGACAAGGGATTTATTCGGCCAAGTCACTCACTATGGGGAGCGCCAGTTTTGTTTGTCAAGAAGAAGGATGGATCGTTTTGCATGTGCATAGACTATCGTGAACCGAACAAGTTGACCATCAAGAATCGTTATCCACTCCCTAGGATTGACGATCTATTTGACCAACTTCAAGGAGCGCGCTACTTCTCTAAGATAGACCTTCGATATGGTTATCATTAGCTGAGAGTGCATGATGATGATATCTCGAAGACCGCGTTCAGAACACGATATGGGCATTTTGAGTTTACGGTTATGCCATTTGGATTAACAAATGCACCCGCAGTTTTCATGGACTTAATGAACCGAGTATGCTAACCGTACCTGGATAAGCTCGTCATAGTGTTTATTGACGATATCTTGATATACTCAAAGACGAAGGAGGATCATAAAAATCATTTGAGATTGATGTTGGAGTTGCTAAGGAAGGAGAAGTTGTATGCGAAGTTCTCCAAGTGCGAGTTCTGGTTGCAAGAGTTACATTTTCTTGGATACGTGGTAAATCATGACGGTATTCACGTGGACCCAAGTAAGATTGAGGCAGTGAAAAGTTGGAAAGCCCCTACGACACCATCTGAAGTAAGATCATTTTTGGGATTGGCTGGATATTATAGACGTTTCATCGAGAATTTCTCCAAGATTTCTAAACCTCTTACTTCGTTGACTCAGAAGAATCAGAAGTATGAGTGGGGTGAGAAGCAGGAGGAAGCTTTTCAAACGTTGAAGGACAATTTGTGTAATGCACCAATATTGTCGTTACCAGATGGAGTAGAAGATTTTGTGGTTTATTATGATGCGTCAAACCAAGGATTGGGATGTGTTCTTATGCAAAGGGATAAGGTAATCGCCTATGCATCAAGACAATTGAAGAGCCACGAGAAGAACTACACGACTCATGACTTAGAGTTAGGCGCGGTGGTGTTTGCGCTAAAGATTTGGAGGCATTATTTGTACGGAACAAAGAGTGTTATCTATACAGATCATAAGAGCCTTCAACACATATTCGATCAGAAGGAGTTGAATATGCGTCAAAGGAGATGGTTAGAGCTGTTTAGTGATTATGAATGTGAGATTAAGTACCATCCTGGTAAAGCAAATATAGTAGCTGATGCTTTAAGTAGAAAGGAAAGAGTGAAGCCTCGACGAGTGCGAGCGATGGCCGTGACAATTCAGGCCGGAGTTAAAGGACTGATATTGGCAGCTTAAGTTGAAGCGTTTAAGGATGAAAATGTGATAGCTGAAGGATTGAATGGTACGGACCAACAAATGGAAAAGAGAGAGGATGGAAGCCTACACTATATGGATCGTATATGGGTTCCATTAGTGGGCGGTGTAAGAACCAAGATCATGGACGAAGCTCATAAGACGAGGTACTCTGTGTATCCCGGAGCGAACAAGATGTACTATGATCTTGGAGACATGTATTGGTGGTCGGATATGAAAAAGAAGATTGCTATTTATGTTAGCAAGTGTTTGACATGTGCAAAGGTGAAGGCGGAGCATCAAAGACCGTCAGGTTTATTGCAACAACCTGAGATACCTGAGTGGAAGTGGGAGAAAATAGCTATGGACTTTATAACAAAGTTGCCAAGGTCAAGTAGTGGTCATGATGCGATTTGGGTCATAGTTGATAGGTTGACCAAATCGGCGCATTTCTTGGCAATACGAGAGGATTATAGTATGGAAAAGTTAGCAAGGTTGTACATCGATGAGATTGTTGCATGACATGGTGTACCAACATCAATTATTTCTGATATGGATGGACGTTTTACGTCAAGGTTTTGGCAAATGATGCAAAAAGCGTTGGGAATGCGTTTAGATATGAGTACGGCTTATCATCCTCAGACATATGGACAAAGTGAGCGTACAATACAAACGTTAGAGGATATGCTGAGAGCGTGTGTGATTGATTTTGGTGGAAGTTGGAATATTCATTTGCCATTGGCTGAATTTTCCTATAACAATAGCTATCATTCGAGCATTCGTTGTGCTCCTTTTGAGGCGTTGTATGGAAGGAAGTGTAGGTCGCCAGTATTGTGGGCAGAGATAGGAGATAGCGGATTAATTAGACCGGAGTTGGTGCAAGAAACAACTGATAAAGTGGTTGTGATTAGAGATAGGCTTAAAGCTGTTAGAGATCGTCAGAAGAGCTACACAAATAATAGAAGAAAACCTTTAGAGTTTCAAATTGGTGATCATGTAATGTTGAAAGTCTCACCTTGGAAAGGTGTAGTGCGGTTTGGAAAGAAAGGAAAGTTAGCTCCAAGATTTGTAGGACCTTTCGAGATCCTCGAGAGAATTGGTCCTGTGGCATATAGGTTGAGATTACCTGAAGAATTGAGTAGTGTGCATGACACGTTTCATGTGTCGAATCTAAAGAAGTGTTTAGCTGATGCAAATTTGCATGTGCCGTTGGATGAGATTAAGGTAGATAAGACCTTACGTTTTGTAGAAGAGCCTTTAGAGATTATGGACCGTGAGGTCAAAACTCTTAAGCGTAGTAAAATACCTATTGTGAAAGTGCGATGGAATTCCAAGCGTGGACCAGAGTTTACCTGGGAACGTGAGGATCATATGAAGGCTAAGTATCCCCAGTTGTTTGAGAATGCTATTGTCGAGACTAATGGTTAAAATCTCAAGACGAGATTTCCTAAAGGAGGGGATACTGTGACAAATGAGATTTTAGCAGGTTAGTTAAAGCCTGTATAATTCAGTTTATATGTGTCATTATGTGTTTTATATGTGTATGAGATGGAAGTACATGAGTGATGAATCATGATCACCTTGTTGGAATGAATATAATAGTTGAAACTTTGCGTAGTTTCAAATGTCGTGTAACATAATAGTCAGTGTACATTCTATGGATATAAGGTAATATCATATTATAATATAGATTATTTAGTAATTTTATAGATTGTAAGTTACGATTCTATTTTTAATAATATATAGAACGAAGGTTAGTTGAAAAACTAGTTAGAAAATTCAAGTTTAGCAAAATTAATTATAAAGGTTTTAGAAAGAGCGAGAGCGCGAGTAAGAGCATGTATATAAATAAATAAAAGAAAACAAAATATAATTAAAAGGGTGGTTGTAGTGGATCGCCGAACAAGGGACGAAAATAAGGAAAGAATCCCATTTATTACAACTTCTTTTTTTGGTCATTATCTTTTACTAAGCCTATATATACAAATCATAACTTAATCACTTTTTTCTCCTCTCCTCTCTCCTTGGCCAGTCGAACAACACAAAGAAGAAAGGGAAACCTAAAAAATTTTAGGGTTTTGATTTTCAAGAGTTAAGGCAATGTTTTCTAAATCCTTTTTCAATTCAATTGATTTTACTTAACGTAACAATCATTAAGGATGGATTAGGTTATTGTAAATAATTTGTAATTAAGAGGTTTTGATCATCAAAAATCATTTTAGGGTTAATAATTAGGGTTAATTATGTTAAATTCAGAATTGAAATCTGGGCAGAATTTTAGGTCATCTTGTGAGAGCCATATCTCGGTCATACGAATAGCTTTTATTGATTTTCTTAAGCCTAAAATTAACTACAAAGAGTCTACTTTCCAACCCAAGTGTTTTCACGAATTAAAAGTGAGTGAAAGTTAGTCAAATTAATCAAACAAGATTCGTTGTCAAAACTAAGTTTTCGGGGCAGATTCTGAGTTGTGTTTGTGAGGTCAAAAACCATAACAAAACATCTTTTTAATTAATGGGATTGCTACTGTAGCAACTTCATGATGTTTATGATTTTATAGATTTTTTTGTAGAATTTTACTAAGTCTTTAAATGGGTCTGCTCAAGCTAAAGTTTTTGAAGGTCGAATCAGGTCAAATTATGGACACTTTGTGATGTTGATGTGGATGTTTAATTTTTTAAAATGGTTTACACTTACTAATTATATTATCCAAAAATCATAGAATCTCACAACTCATTGGGGAGCTATAGGATGTGAGGAGAAGAACCAATTAGGTGTTTAAGTATTTTATTTTGAGTCATCTTGTGACTATAAAAAAACCAAGAGTAAAAAGCAAAAGTTAAGAAAGTAAAGTTTTGTGAGGTAATTGGAGTTAGTTCAGGTAAGAAGATTATATAGAAAGTTGAATCATATAGGATAAGAGTATCCATCATTGTGATTGTTTACATCGACTCTGGGTGTGTGACCTAATCGATGTAAACCATATGTGTGTTAATTGTTTTTGTTTAGATTCTTGCAAGATTAAAGTGAAGGAATTGGGAAAAAAAATTTTTTTTTGGCTTTGCATCAGGTGATTTTTACAGTCCCACTTTTTACTTATATTTTGGGATGAAAATGGATGCAAAACTGTTTTTGAATTATCAACAGTGATATAGTTTTTTAAGTCGAACTATACTGATTCTATGTCTATTGCTAATGTGATATGAATTGTGGTAAGGCTATGTGTAATGTGAAGATGATAAATGACCTTTGTGTGAGACCCCGAACGACTTCTATATAGCAGTGGTCAGTTTTGCGTGGAGATATATTGGAAGAAAGGGGATACGTCATCCCAGATATATATAATTTATTTTGTGATAGAAACAGCCAGCATATATTTTCGTAAATAATGTTTTGTTGATACGCGGTGTCATAAGTAGTCTAAACCCTTAACTCTCACCACCATTATGTTGACGTTTTTAGCAGCATTTTTAGGTGAGGCCAAAACGTGAGAAGAGGTTAGGAAGAGGATTAGCTAGACCAAAGCTTGCATGCGGAGATCTATGATTTATCTGTTTAGATTTCATTTGAACTTGTCATTTTTTGTTACTACAATGCATTATAAGTTTGGATTTTTGATTTGGGCGTTGTCATAACACGCTTTGATCTTGAAGTTTATTGAATGTCATTTTTAGTTTGTCTCTAATTTGACGACTTGCGTGTGATGATGCCTATTGATCATTCCTTGCGATTCCGCCTTGGCGGGGTGTGACACCAAAACTACTGCATGTAGATTTTTGGCACATCAGCAGTAGCAAGGAAGGCCTTGTAGAAAGTAGCATTCTTGATGATGTCAAGCACGACTTGGTAAGTCGCTTTCTTTTGAGTCATAGTGGGATCATGCTCATGTTTGTGGTACTGATCTTGACTCTGTCAGCCTTGGGAACCCATGCCTCATCATGAGCAGCTTGTTGAATTTCCTCTTGATTCATGTTTCTGCTTAAGAATTATCTAATACAGCTTATATACAACACGCACACACACACACACACCCATATATATTATATATATATATATATAATAAAAATATATATATATATATATATATAAATAATATATATAAATATAATATATAATATAATATATATATAATAGATAAATATATAAATTAATATATTAGTGAATTGATTAATTATCCTTGAAGATGTGATTGATTCAGATGAAGACTGTATTTAGGTTTCATGCAATTATGTCAGATTTAACACACTAATTGAATAAAGTCAACTATGGTCATTGGTCAAAGTCAACTGACTAAGTCAATTGACAAATCAAAGTCAACCTAAGTCAAACATTTAATCAGAGGTCAAATAACACAAAGTCAATCATGACATATGATGAAAGATAACATAACAGACGTGTTTCACACAAATTTAAAAAAATTTGGGTAGAGTTTCTTTTCATAATTTTGACATATTTTGCACGTTTTGTTACACCTGTCATGTGTCGCACAGTTATGAATATGTATATTTCGCACAATTATGATAAAACATATTCCGCACAACCAAGTAAATGACATATTCCGCATGACATGTTTCGCACCTTTATGTTTTAACATATTCCACACACTTATGTTTTAACATATTCCGCACATGTTTGATCAGACATGTTCGCACGATTTAGCTTAACATATTTTGCAAGCACAGATTTTAACCTACATCTCAATCATCACAAATAAATAAGGAATGTGGCAGACTACAAGGTTATCAAGAGAAACACAGCATTCGAGTTCATTCATTCATTTTTCAAACACAGTCAAGGTTTCTACGTTTTGTTTAGGCAACAAAGTAACAAGAAGATATGTTACGCATTCGTAGAAGTCTAAATAAAATTCCTATATCACTTAGCCACAAAAACAACTCATCTAAGCCCAATACTTACATATTTCGCAAGCACGAACACTCTTATTGAACTAAGATTGAGTTTCTAAATACTTAAAACATATAGCAGAAGCATAAAGATCCTTTTTACATTCAAAAGAGAACAAACCCACAAACTATCATTCATATAGGCATGTTTTGCACCATTCATCTACACAAAAATCGATAAATCTCACAACATTCTTAAAGATATCACAAACTGTTATAGACGAGTGATCTAGGTGCTCTAACACTCAAAACCCCTAACCTAATTAAAATAAAACTTAACTTTCTTTCTCATGAACCCTAATTCAAATTTTAAGGTTTTTTGAGTGCAAATAAGAGTTTTAATCTAATTTCTTTTATCAAAGTGATGTTAAAGGGTTTAGAAACAGGTTACTTGTGTACCTTGATGCTTAGAAACGACTTGAGATTTTAGATATGAAGCGTGCGGAATGTGTATAAGAGAGTAATTGAGTGTTTGTTTTTGTGAGAAGTGTTTGTGTGTGTGAGACATGTGATTTAAAAGTGGTAGAACCGGTTAAGTTTTAAGACATGGCAGAAATGGTCCTTGTTCTTTTCAAGTCTTTCTATTTCTATTTCAACTTATCACTAAGTCTAATTATTTTTTAAAATGACAGTATTAGTCCCTAAAGTTGTAAACTTGGGATCTCATTCCTAGATTTTGGCTTTTAGTCCCTAAGGTTGAACTAAAGAACAACTTAAGACCTTCTGAGTTAAATTAAGTTAACTCTTCTTTAATCCATTGCCCGTTATTGTTAAAAAACTTTTCCCATTTGTTCCATGCTGACTTTTTGAAAGATCATTTGAGAAAGAATTTGAACATTTCTCCCCCCTCAAATGATGTCCCATTTTCTATTTAAAGAGCTGTAGACATTGTTTGAGTGATAAAAAATTCTTGTAAAATCTTTTTATGATCAAAAACTGAGATGATTGATTTATTTTTAAAATTACAACACCTTTTACACCAAAAAAAATTTCTCTTATTTTGAAAAAATAAATGCACTGACACGTACACTTATTTTACGAAAGCCCAGGTTGTGTAGCAATGTGTATGCAAGCCTTTGCATAATCATAAAGTAGATCATGTCCAAGAAGTTTAATTCCCGTTGTGAGGTCAAGTTATCTTTTTAGAGATATACTTGCCTTTAAGATGAAGAACGGGGTGTTGTCTGAAATAACAGCAAACCAATGACATTTTAAAAACATTTAGAACTTCTGCTCGAACTTTATTTACAGCTTCGTATCATTATTGTATGACATTTCTAAAGTCGTAAATATTATCGATTTTCAGAAGACATGTCACGAAAAACATATTTTATTTTTGAGTTTTTATGTTTGCATATATTTACATAGATACAAGAAGATGTGCCACCATCACTCTTTTTCTTCTTCTGCCAGTCTTTTTAGCGTTTCAGGAAACATACTTCTCATTCTAATCTTGTTGATAAGGAATTCAAGTCTTTCTCGTCTCAATGCCTTGGTAAAGATACCTGCCACCTGATATTCTGTTCTGACGAAGTATAGTTCAACCACGCCATTTTTTACTTGCTCCTTGATGAAATGTTATCTGATGTCAATATGCTTTGATCTTGAGTGTTAGACGTTGTTATAGCATAAGGCAATGACACTTTTTTATCGCAGTATAGAGGAATTTTGTTGAATCCAAGGCTCTATTCTGTCAGTTGTGATCTCATCCAAAGTATTTGAGCACAACATTCAGATAAGGTAATGTATTCAGCTTCTGTACTGGATATAGCTGTGCTCTTCTGTTTCTTAGATAACCAACTGACTAATATTTCTCCCGAGAGCTGCATACTACCAGATGTACTTCTTTTGGTATCTTGGCAACCAGCATGATCAGCGTCTACAAAAGCTGTTAGTGCACTACAGGAATCCTTCGAGTACCATAAACCCATATTAATGGTTCCTCTTAGGTATCAAAAGATTCGCTTAACTGCATGTAAGTGCTTTTTGATAGGCTTAGCCTAATACCGGGCATACATGCAAACATCCAATAGAATGTCTGGTCTATTGTATGTCAGATACATAAGGGAGCCAATCATTCCATGATAACGTGTATGATCAACTGCTTTCCCTTGTGGATCTTCATCCAGTTTGGATTTTTCCACCATGGGAGTATCCACTTGGTCACTGGTTTCCATACCATACTTTTTAATTATCTCAAGAGCGTATTTGGATTGGTTAAGAAATGTGCCTCTGTGACTTTAAGAAATTTGAGTCCAAGAAAAATGACATTTTACCCATCATCGACATCTTAAATTTTAAACACATTATTTTAGAAAATTTTGCATAGAGTGACGGATCAGTAGAAGCAAATATTATATAATCTACATAGATTTGTACCAGTAAGATGTCTTTGCCTTCTTTCCTAGTGAATAATATAGGATCCACTACGACTTTAGAGAACTTTTAGGAGAGTAGAAACGATGATAACAAATAATACCAAGCCTGTGGAGCCTGATTTAACCCGTAAAGAGCCTTCTTCAGCTTGTACACATGGTTGGGATTATCTTGATCTATAAACCCGTCTGGTTGACTTATGTAGACCTCTTTACGTAGTATATCATTTAAGAACGTTGTCTTGACATCCATTTGATAGACTGTCATGTTCTTGTGAGCGGCATATGCAATGAAGATTATTATAGCCTATATTCATGCAACCAGTGCAAAAGATTCTTCAAAGTTGATCCACCTAGCCTTGTTTTTCAAAACACCTCCTAACTCGTCTAATTTAACCTTGAAAATCCACTTCAAAGTGATTATCATGACATGATCTGGATGAGGGACGAGCTCCCATACTTCAAGTCGTTCGAGCACATTAAGTTCCTCTTACATAGCTTCGATCCAACAGGATTCTTTTAAATCTTCTTTATAATTCTTTAGTTTAACGAAAGTAAAGAAAGCATCAAAGTAACAAAACATTGCTTCGGTTTGTAGTTGATGTCATGTAGAGACAGGTCTTCAAGGATTACCAATAACATTATCTATTAGATGATCTTTGGTTTATTTTCTAAGATGTTCATGTGGTTGATTAATTGAGTGCACATTAGTTAGAATACCATCCCTTGAAGAAGATTCTTTATAATTTAGTTCTGGAATTGGAAGACCAAAGAAGGGATCATTATCTAGATGTGCAACTTCAATATCGTGAAAATGTTCTTCAACACTGGAAGAAATAACTAGATATTGTGTTTCTTGAGGGGTTTGTGAAGTACTTGGAGATGGTGCATCTTGATCAATTGTAGTTGAGAAAGGTATACTGGTTAGATCAGCAGGTCTTGGAGCAGCAGCCGCAGGAATTGGAGAAACAACACTTGGTGGAGGATTGAAGTACTCATCAAACATTGGCTGAAACAAAGTATCCCAGACGCGGACTTTGATTTGGTAGGGAGCAATACTGTGTTATGAGAGAGAGATGAAAGGAGCACGAGTTCATGAGACTGGATTGATCTAGGAGTCAAGAGTTAAAGGCACATGGTCCTGAACTGAATGTATTAGGGAAATCCATCGCGTTTGTCCAGCTGTCATCAAAGTTAACGTAGAATTGTTTATTGAATCTGAGAGTTAGATAGACGGTCCTCTTGTTGTAGATTCAAAAAAGACCTTCTTTGCAGGACATAACATGAATGGATTCCAAATAATCTCTGCTTTATGAGTTTCAACTTGGCCCAAGATCCGTAACTATCTCCTGGTGGAGGTAAAAAGAGCACTCAAAGACATAAAGAATAATATAATTGTCGGTGTTATTCCTAATATAGAGTAAGCTTCAATATGGGGTTTGTTTTGTGAACGTTTACGGATTAAGGATCGGTTTTTGTGAATAGCAAGCTGTCACAACAACCTCTACCTATAGAAATAACATACCCCTTTAGAATATCAACATGTTTCGTACAGCATTCCACTAAAGTCGGGGATTCTCGTCTTTGACGAACATCATACGTTGTGGATAGCAAGCAATGAATGTTTGATGTGAAAATCCGACATCTTCAAGAGTAAGATCGCTTAGAGTTTGAACCGACAAACTCTGTGCATTATCCTGTTTTGATATTTCGGATTATCGCATTTAAACAAACATGAAAGTCAATATGAGATAATTTAAACCCCAAACTCCTGGAACTTCATCCTTCATGATCAAAGAAATTTTAGCTAAGTGAGAATCGAAGTAAACGCAACGAATTCCATATGAATTTTCACGACCATTGATACTATTAGCGAATCCTTATGGCCCCGCAAAGGACCTAATGTGTCAGCAATAGAGCGGTTTACATTAGTAAAGTCCTAATGCATTGGGTTTGTGGGTAGTGTTTTCTATCTATTGCTGTCTTTATTACCCCAAGAACACAGGCGTAACATAAGTGATCCTTTCGTAAACTTATAAATTTTGCGGGCAACCCACAGACCAGTCCTTGTTTAGCCAGTGCAAGTGATAGGAATCCAAGATTTCAATGTGAATCAACCTTTTCATGCATAACTAAGACTTGGTCTTTAGGCATAGACAAGTAGACAAACAGATGAGGGATAGCATCAATCGTCCAGAGATAAAGGAGGTATAAATTAGAGCTCCCTTTATCCTTTAGAAAATCAAGACACCTTCTACGTCACGGATGTAGCAGGTGTGTTTACGAAAGGCAACCACTAGATCCGAGTCCCAAAAATTGGCCAACATTAAAATAAGTTTGTCCTCACACTGTCCCCACATAGTAAACCTATAGAAATATCATAACTTGCCCAATCAAGGACTGAAAGTCCAACCAAATACCCATTATCATTCTTGTATACTGCTCATTACCAAATCTTAAACAATAGCCAGATATTTGTAAACCCAAGATGATGACGCAGAAAGCGTAAGTTTTCCGTTTCATAGTCTATGTGTGGGAGGCAGAAAGCCGTAGTCCAACATATTCAGATTACGCTAATACACGGAAAACCTAGAAAACTCACAAGAGAAGAAATGATATTTTAGCGACACAGTGGAGCCCAATGTTTTTTTTAGGTAGTTGCCAAAGTGTTATCGAAGGCCTAGATCCTAAGGATTCAAGGTTCACATTCACTAAATCTATCACATTTGCAACTTTGGTTATTGCCTACTGTATATCTTTAAATCTCTAGATTAGAATTAGTATACTGATTGTTGTGAAGAGTTTCCTTAAGAGGGCTCTACTTTAGTGAGTGTGATATAGTTAACGGGCATGAGTATTCACTATAAGTGAAGGAACTTCCAGTAGTGTGTTTCCACCTATTATCCAATATCAGTTGACACTTTACGCATTAGATTTTCCAAATATATTTCTATTTTTGCTACTCTCTTGGAGAAGAGTTTAGATTTAGAACGCACTATTTACATCAATAACAAAATCAATACACAACAAATCATGAATTGCCCATCAAACATTACATTCATTACATGAGTTACGCACAATGAATTGAGTACATTCACACATGTTAACAGGAATGCTTAACATATTGCATAATAATAGGTTTAAATAACAAACAATTTTAGTTGTTTATATGAACTGAGATCTAAATGCTTCCTAAGGTGGTCATCTACTTTATTCTTATGTGTTGCTAAATTTGTTCGTGAATTCTATTATTGTCTTTGTATTTGCCTTAAGGCTGTGATTGTCTAGCACTATAAACTTTTCATTATGAGAAGGTCACACAGGTTTATTAGAATCGTTTGTTTTATTTGGGAATCTACCTGCTTTTAGTGGTTGGCTGTAATGTGATGTGGGAGCATTGTTGACAAACCTATACTTTCCATGCGTTATTTTGTTCAATGGTGTGATCGCAACAAATTTTCTTAAATAGGTATTGTTAACACTAGGGCATGTAGGAGTAATAAAAACCAGCACTACCTAAATACGTTGAAACATACTTACAGGCAGAAGTTAAATCACATATCTTAAATGTCCTGAGTGCCTTAGCGGGTTTTGCCGAATTCCTAAAGAATGTTAAGGATTTTCCAGAGTGATTCTTAATAATCTATGTGAGCATTCCCTGATTTTACAATACTTACAGGAGATAGAGGTTATACTAAAATCAAGCATTAACATTTTCCGCGAGAAGCAATAACCTTGGCCTTATTTGGTGGACATGCCTTTTCAAACCACATTTTTTCCTTTTTTAAACTCCTAATAAGTTTTTTCTACAAAATATAGCACTTGAGACAATCTTTGTGGCGTCTAGGCTTAGATATTAGCTTGCCATTACAATATATATATTGAGAAAAAGTACCTGTGGAATTATCAAGCGCAGTATTTGATTGTTTAAAGATCTATTATTCAGAAAACTCTCTTTTTGATGTTGTAATTTAAGTTCAAGATTAGCACTACGATTTTCAAGACGTGAACATCTGAGTACAACTTCATCAAAAAATTTCTTTTCAACCATGTGATTCCCTTTTGCAAGCACAACCTTAAGCATTAGATTAACACTGATAATTCATCAATGATAATCTTTCTCATTTTACACAAAAATAGTGAGGTATCAAAGAGAATTTACACCGATGTGAACTATGTATTGAGATAAGAGAAGTCCACAAACATGATTCATTTTTCCTGTATCAACGACGTCACTTATCAGAATACATCCACAAAGGACATTTATTATTTTGTAAGTAACACATGATTATGATACAGAATCAACATAGCAACACAAGTATTCATTAACATCTTTGACATGATAATATAGGTCCTAAGAGTCGCATCATTATACGAAGAGAAAGTTTCTTTCTTTTGAATATCAAAATAATTTCTTGTCCTACAAAACACTGTTCAAGCAGCAGTTTCCTTTCGGTTTATAAACTATTTTCACTTTTAAAAAAAAAAAAACATTAAGTTGCACTGTGAAGACTATTTATTAAAAACTTTAAATGATGCCTCGTAAATAATTTATAAATGAATGACTTCTCTTTTGAAAGACCTATTTTTTTATTTGGGTAACGTTCAAAGACCCCATTAACCCTCAGTTATTATTGCACTATGTAATGTTTCTAACTCTCACTTGACTTGTCAAATCTGGCAAGTTGATTTTTTAGTTTTTGAAAACTTGTATTTACCAAACTTATCTTTGGAAGTTCTTTAGGAACCTCAATTTCAACTGGTGTTTTTGTGACAAAAAGTTGTTCAAACTTAGGGTTTGAAAGCGGTAACCAGAAAGCTTGTTCTGCAGACAATTGCATTGTGTGAACGAAAGACATTTGTTAGAGTCATCTAGACCAATTTATTCAACTCAGAATAATTTAAATTGGAGAAATTTAATTTGACCTTTCTTTTGAAATTAATCATTTAGTTTTGCAAGCATTTTTAATCAAATCTCTCCTCCTAAAATCAAAGACGCTATATTCATCAACTAAGAAAATCACGTCATTTTTCTTAGATAACGTTAACTTCCACTCCTAGTGATCGACACCCACACTTACCAAACTAGTCCACGATCGACCAGGTACACTGCCCGTGAAAGCGTTCTTTATAAGGTATTGACGGCAAAATATAAATTATAAAACTTAATAGAACTTAGCATTCTATAATGACCTATCGAGAACACATCACCCCCCCCCTCTAAGGTTTCCACATAATCCTTAAACAGACTCTTTCTAAACAAGTCAAGGAAAAGGAATCGTTATTGCAAATATTTACTGTTTTCAAAAAGGAATCCAAAGAAAAAGAAATTAAATACATGGACAAGGAAATTGCTTTAGAAAACAAGATAAAGGAACTGGATAATATTGTTTATAAAGTGAGTCAATATGCGCAAACGGTGCACATGCTAACGAAACCACATGTTTTTATGATGATACTCACAAACAAGATCTTGGTTATCAAAATTCGTTTTATCTTAAGAAAGCTCAGCATATTAAGCCAACGTTGTATGATGGTATTGTGATATCTAAGAAACATGACGTGATTTCTATAGTTGATGAAAAAGAGACTTTGATTTTAGAGGAAGAGATTTGATTAAAAATGCTTGCAAAACAAAATGATCTAATTTCAAAAGAAAAGAAAATTAATATTTCTCCAATTAATTATTCTGAGTTGAATAAATTGTCTGAAGACTCTAAAAAATGTTTTGTTCCACAAATGCAATTGTCTGCAGAACAAGCTTTCTGGTTACCGCTTTCAAACCCTAAGTTTGAACAACTTTTTGTCACAAAAACACCAGTTGAAATTGAGGTTCCTAAATAACTTCCAAAGACAAGTTTGGTAAATACAAGTTTTCAAAAACTAAAAAATCAACTTGCCAGATTTGACAAGGTAGTGAGAGTAAGAACCATACCTGATGCAATAACTGAGGGTTCATGGGGTTTTGAACATACCAAATAGGTTTTCAAAGAAGAAGTCATTCCATTTATAAATTATTTACGAGCATCATTTAAAGATTTTAAAAATAGTCTTCACAGTGAACTTAATGAAGTGAAAATAGTTTTAAACCAAATGGAAACTGCTGTTGAATATTGTTCTGTAGACAAGAAATATTTTGATATTCAAAAGAAAGAACTTTCTCTTGATAATGATCAACTCTTATACCATATTATCTGTCAAGATGTTATGAATATTGTGATGCATGTTGATTCTGTATCTATCAATGTGTTACCTACAAATAATAAATGTCTTATGGATGATAATCTTGAAAGTGAGTCGTTGATACAGGAAAATGATCACTTATTTGAACTTCTCTTATCTCAATACATAGTTCACATCTGTGTAAATTCTCTTGCTACCCTCACTAATTATGCTAAAATGAAGAAAGATTACATTGATGAATACAGTGGGAATCTAATGCTTAAGGTTGAGCTTGCCAAAAAGTAACACATGGTTGAAAAGAAATTTTTTGATGAAGTTGTACTCAGATGTACATGACTCAAAACATAATATTAATCTTGAACTTAAATTAGCAACATCAAAAGTAAGTTTCTAATAACAGATCTTCAACAATCAAGATCTCCAAAATTTCGGAATTTTTCAAAATAAATGAATGGCAAGCTAAGCTAGACGCAAAAGATGTCTCAATTGCTAATTTGAGAAAACATATTAAGAGTTTAAAAGGCAAAAATGTGGTTGAAAAGGATGCCACGCCAAATAAGGCCAAGGTTATTGCTCTCGGAATGTTTAAGCTTGATTTAGAACCTCTATCTCCTAAAGTATTGAAAAACAGGGATGCTCACATAGACTAAATTAAGCACACTCAGGAAAATCCTAACATTCTTTTGGAATTAGTCGAACACGCTAGGGCACTCAGACATTTAGATAGTGATTTAACTTCTGCCTGTAAGTATGTTCAACGAATTTAGGAAGTGCTGCTTTATATTACACCTACATGCCCTAGTTTAACAAAACCTAGTAAGAAATTTGTTGCGATCACACCATTGAACAAAAACAAGAAAGTTAGGTTTGTCAAACCTGCCACATCATTAAGCAACACTCAAAAGCAGGTAGATTCCCAAATAACACAAGATTCTAATAAACCTGTGTTACCTTCTACATGAATGAAGAGTTCTACTAGTGCTAGCAGATCACAGCCTTAAGGTAATACAAAGAAAAATAGGATCTCGCGCACAACTAGTAGCAACCACAAGAATAAAGTAGAAGACCACCCTAGGAGCATTAGATCTAGTTTAAATAAAACAAATCGTGTTATTAAACCTATCTATAATGCAAATGTTAAGCATTCCATGTTAAATGCGAATTCTCAATTAATTTGTGCTACATGTAATGAATGTATGTTTGATGCAATTCATGATTTGTGTGTTCTTGATTTTGTTAATGATGTGAATATGCGTTCTAAATCTAAATCTTCTAAGAGTAGAAAAAAGAAGAATATTTAGAAACCTACTGGTAAAGTGTTCACTGATATTGGATATAGGTGGAAACCTACAGGACGGACCTTCACTATAGTTGGAAACACGTGCCCTTTAACTAGTATCACCTCTACTAAAGTAGAGCCTCTTAAGGAAAACACTTCAAAATCAGTAACTACTTCTAATCTAGAGATTAAGATATACCGTAGGAAAACCAAAGTTGCAAAATCGATAGATTTGAGAAGTGAACCTTGTATCTTAGGATCTAGGCCTTCTAACATCTTGGAACCTAAAAACATTAGGGATCCACTATGTAAAAATATCCATCTTCTTCTCTTGTTAATTTTAGGTTGTCCAAATTGTTCTCTAGTATTTGGACTCCGGATGCTCCAAGCATATAATAGGAAACCGCTCTTAGCTCTTCAACTTTGTTTACAAATTTCTGGGTACTGTAAGATTTGGTAATGATCAGATTCCAAAGATAATGGGATATGGTGACTATCAGATGGGCAATGTTATGATTTCTTAGGTTTACTATGTGGAAGGGTTAGGATACAACTTATTTTCTGTTGGCCAATTTTGTGACTCGGATCTCGAGGTAGCTTTTCGCAAACACACCTGCTACATTCGTGACTTAGAAGGTGTTGATTTACTAAAGGGATCAAGGGGCTCAAATTTATACACTTTATCTCTGGAAGATATGATGTTATCCTCTCCCGTTTGTCTCTTGTCTAATGCCTCAAAGACCAAGTCTTGGTTATGGCATCGAAGGTTGTCATATTAAACTTGGATTCTATCACTGCACTGGCTAAACAAGGATTGGTCTGTGGGTTGCCTAAATTAAAGTTTTGAAATGATCACTTATGTTCCGCCTGTGCTCTAGGGAAAAGCAAGAAACACACCCACAAACCCAAAGCTGAGGACTCTACTAAAGAAAAGCTCTATCTGCTGCACATGGGCCTTTGCGGGCCAATAAGGATTCAAAGTATCAATGGGTGAAAATATATATTGGTAATTGTTGACGATTACTCTCGGTTTACTTAGCTAAAATTTCTATGATCAAAGGATGAAGTTCCAGAGTTCGTGGTTAAATTTCTCAAAATCATTCAAGTTCGTCTCAATACGATAGTCCAAAATATCAAAACAGATAATCGTACAGAGTTTGTCGATCAAACTCTAAGAGCTTACTATGAAGATGTTGGGATTTAACATCAAACATTCGTTGCTTGCTCTCCACAACAGAATGACGTTGTCAAAAGACGGAACCGAACTTTAGTGGAAGCTGCACGAACCATGTTGATATTCTCAAAGGCTCTGTTATTTCTATGGGCAGAGGCAGTTGTGACAGCTTGCTATACACAAAACCGATCCTTAATCCGTAAATGTCACAACAAACCCCATATGAACTTCTCCATAACAGGAAACCCGAATTATCTTATCTTTATGTTTTTGGTGCTCTTTTTACCCTACCAATGATAGTGAGGATCTTGGCAAGTTGAAACCTAAAGCAGATATTGGAATCTTCATCGGTTATGCTCCTGCAAAGAAGGCTTTCTGAATCTACAACAAGAGGACCCGTCTAATCAGTAAAACTATTCACATTAACTTTGATGAGCTGACATCGATGGCTTCTAAACAATTCAGTTCAGGACCTAAGCCTTAACTCTTGACTCCTAGAACAATCAGTTCAGGACTCGTGCCAAATCCTCCTTCTCCAACACCGTATGTCCCACCAACACAGAAGGACTGGGATACTTTATTTCAGCCAATGTTTGATGAGTACTTCAATCCTCCACCAAGTGTTGTTTCTCCAGTTCCTGCGGCTGCTGCTCCAAGACCTGCTGATCTAACCAGTATACCTTTCTCAACTACAATTGATCAAGATGCACCATCTCCAAGTACTTCACAAACCCCTCAAGAAACACAATATCTAGTTATATCTCCAGTGTTGAAGAACATTTTCATGATATTGAAGTTGCACATCTAGATAATGATCCCTTCTTTGGTCTTCCAATTCCAGAACTGTTGGGAAATAGATTGTAAAAGACTTAATACTGGTAGTATAACAGTTAAGTCTGGTAGTATAAGTTAGTTCTGGTAGTACTAAGTTAATACTGGCAGTACTAAGTTAAGTCTGGCAGTACTAAAGTTAGTACTGGTAGAATAGCAGTACTATAGTTAGTACTGGTTGTATTTAGTTAAGTCTGTTTATATAACAGAATAGTAATAGTTATCTTAGAGATATCTTAGGAAAGGATATGTATTATCCTTTCACACGTTTGTAAAGCCCATTAGGGTTTTCCTTGGTGTATAAAAGGAACCCTACGGCATAGAGTTTCATATATGTAATAGAAGCATTGAAGCTTAATAGAAATCAATAGCAAAATTAGTATTATTGTTCTTCTTAATTCTTGTGTTAAGATTCCGCATTAACACTTGATATTCATAGTCAGTGTCTCTCACATAGTTGATTTGGATTTATTCAAGTTAACTATTGTCTTACAAAGGCTATATAGATCCAAGACCAAGGACCTACAAGTGGTATCAGAGCCAATAGAGGGACTCTGAATAAGAAGAATCACAAGATCACAAACAAACACTCTCCTACAATTCTATACAAAATGTCTCAACCTGCTAATGATGAGTTCTCACAACATCTCAGTGATGATGAAGAATCAAACCATGAAGATGCATCAGACACTGGTGCTGCACCTAAACAACAACAACAAGTGATTCCTCAAACAACTGCTATCTCAAATATCAAACTCCCAATTCTGAAGAAGGAGGAGTATGATATATGGGCTATGGAGATGGAGCATTACCTTGAGTACATTGACAATGATGTTTGGAAGGTAATTCAGAATGGAAACTCCAAGAAGAGAATTTCAACTGGAAAGGATGGTATTGTTCGAATACTTTCACCAGTAACTGCTGCAGAAATTCAAGCTGTTGAAAAGGAAAGGAAGGCTAAGAATATCTTGCTGATGGCCATTCCCAATATTTTTTGTTTCAAATATATGTTTAATTTGGTTGCCATGTACAATAGATTTTAAATACAATACGTGAATATAAAAATTTGTATTAACTCTTACAAAAATATCTTAAAATGAAAAGGTACATTTGACTTGACATATGAAAGTTAATGCTAACCTGCTACATCTATCATCTTTCTTTTACTATAAACTTCTTTACATTGGGTCAACAATCCACTCGTTTGTCTTGACAAATTGCAACCCTCCAATTGACCCAGTTCCTCACCCTGGGGAGCTCCGGTCTTGTTTGTCAAGAAGAAGGATGGATCATTCTGGATGTGCATTGACTATCTGGAATTAAACAAACTAACAGTGAAGAACCGTTATCCACTCCCCAGAATTGATGATTTATTTGATCAACTTAAAGGGTCGAGTATCTACTCGAAGATCGACCTAAGGTCAGGTTATCACCAACTGAGGGTTCGAGAAGAAGACATTCTGAAGACTGCCTTCAGAACTCGTTATGGCCATTATGAATTTCAAGTTATGCCATTTGGTTTGACAAACGCACCTGCCGTATTTGTTAGGAATTATACTTTGAGTTGATTATGACAAAACATATTAAAGATGGAGGACCTACAAGACAAAGCTGGAATAACCTTAATGCTGATTGAAGATTAGTCAAACCGTATTTAATGCTCAGCTAAAAGATAAAGATCAACATTAATGCTGATTGAAGATTAGTCAAAAAGTATTTAATGCTGATTTATAGTTTCCTAATTTTATTTGATCTTATCTTGTCTTGTAAACCCTAACCCCTCTAGTATATAAAGAGGGTATTGTTAAGATTTATGTTTTCCTAACTTAGTACCGACAGTACAAATAGTTAGTACTGATAGTTATAGTTAGTACTGACAGTACAAAGT
>BQNB010069457.1:0-10045 GCA_026074375.1 Tanacetum coccineum | reverse complement strand
GTTTACACATGTGCTTATGAGCTAATTTTATTTCGGCTTATATAACATAAGTCCGACTTATTTTGAGACTTGTGAGCTTATATAAGTTTTTACGATACGATAAACTTATATAAGCGCCCATAGGTCCAAAATTAAGGCTTATGTTATATAAACAAACACCACCCCCTTGACTATACTGAAAAAACAGTGTTTTAAGGAAGAAAAAGGGAGAAACAAACAGAAAACCCTGCAATTAAACTAACCTATTAAAGCTATTTAAGCTTTTAAATCTACAGCTTATTAGGAAAAATAAGCTACTTTCTCTCCTAGCTTCTTACTAAATATGACAGATTTGAAAGATATGAAAATTAATGAATCCTAACTATTATTACTTAAAGGCATTTGTATTTCTAGGCTATGTAAACAGTATTAGACAGTATTAAGCATTCAAAAACATTACAATAAGCTAAATTGAATAAGCTAGATTAATACTAAAATGAATTTAAGATGATTAAACCTGAAATTGAGAAGTCTCAGACCTAGCCACTCTATCTGAATGAGTAGCTTAAAATTGTAAACCTAATGGCTTCCAAAGCCTCTAAACCTTGAGCTTAAAGCTCAATAAGCTAAAATTAGCTTATTCTTCCAAATAGCTCCAAACTGGATTAAACTGAACTCAAGTGATTACGTTTGATGTAAAATGAATAAATTGAGTTAGAAATATGATTGTGAAAAAGGATATAAATTAACATATAAATTCTATATAAATTATTTTTCATATTTATACAATTAATTCTAAATCATAGAAAATTTTAGGAAAAAGAATTGAATTTTTTAACTATTTTTGAATTTTTTATGAATTTTTTTGAGAAAAAGGATTTACCTAAAATCTATTTAAATTCCTAGAAATTACAATTTTAACTAGAAAAATAAGGAAAAATGGTTTTTATAGACTAGAAAGGTGCAGAAATTTATTGGAACAAAAAGCCCCAATTTTTATAGACTAATTGAGCCCTAATTTTATCAATTAAAACTTTAAACCTAATTTTATTTAAACTAATAACAAAAATATTAAAACTATTTAATATTTCCTAAAAGACAGGGTAAAAAGTGAAATAAAGGAAAGTAAAGGGTAGGCGGGTAAACTATGTGAAATTTACACTTCAGTGAAAACGATTAACCTTTAACTATTGGAAAAGTACCAAACAGACCCTACGCTATGGCTTATTTTGGCTTATTGAAAAATTGAGATTCAGCAAAAACTTAAAACTACAAAGTTTTAGAACAGCTTATTCTAAACAACATTAATGAAAGCACTTGCTAATTTTAACAACTAGATAAGCTACAAAATAAGCAATTTAAAACTGATAACAGAAAGTAGTGTTTTAACTAGCTTTTTAGAATTTAGCTTATAACTAGCTTATTACTGCATGAAAATGGAAAACAAAAGAAGTTATGTAAAGCTTAAGATGTAAGCTTAATGATTTTGAAGAGAAATAAGCTGAGTGTTAACAAGAATAGCAAGAAAAATGAAATTGAAAAGTGCAAGGTTGTGCTTATAACTGTTTTGAAGCTTTTTCAAATAAGCTAAACTGCTTATTTCTAAACCTTAGAGGCTAAAATTTTGGGAATAAGCTATGCTAATGATATATGACTAACCTAGATAAAAGGTTTTTCAAAATTAAAACTAGAAATGAAAATTCAAAATGAAATAAGCTGAAATCCAAATATGCTGCTATGCTACTTTTGAAAGAGAATTTAAGCTAGGATAAAAGCTTCAAAATGAAACTTAAAAGTTGATTTTTATAAACCTAATGGAGTACTAACAAAGTGAAAAATTCTACTTTCTAATACTCAACTATAAAGGATAAAATAAGCTAGAAATTTAAGAGCACACAAACATTAATGCTGCTGTTTAACTCTTGATTCTGCTGATACACTTGGCTACTCTAAAGGTGCAGGCTAAACTTCAAATTTAAAACTCATACACTAGTTACTAAATGCATCTCAACCTAAATTGACTAAGTGTGATCTCTAAATGCTTATGAAATCCTAAAATCTAAAGTTACTATTACTGAAAAATTGCCCTGGTGCTTAAACAAACTTTTTAAGCTCTAACTAATTGAATTCTACTAACTAACTTTTAAAAACTATTCTAAACTTGCTAACACAACTGAATTCAACTATTTAAGAAGTTTAGACAGACTGTTATTGACTTTAAAGGTCAAATAAACCTAAATCCAAACACTCCTTATCCAAAGCTGTCAAAACCAAAATGTACTTAAAATCTAATTTGAAGCTAAAACTTTTAAAACCTTTTATCCACTTCTACTTAAAATGACCTAATAAAGCTATTTGAGCTATAAATCCTACAGCTTATTAGTGAGATTAAGCTAGTTTCTTAGCTAGCTTAATACACTAATATGACAGTTTTAAAAGAGAAACTAGGATTACACAAATTTAATCTAATGAAAACTTAAAACAGCTAGAGATTAAGCCTAAACAAACATATTTGAAGAGAATTAAACAAAATTGAATAGAAATAAGCAACTGATTTAAGCTAAAATTAAGCTAAATGAAATATGAGAAATGTAACCTGAGATTATTGTAGTCTCAGAACCAAAGCCACTCTTGTAGAGTAGTGGCTTACAAACATACACCTACTGGCTCCTTAGCCTCTAAACCTTGAGCATTCAAGCTCAATAAGCTTTAAAAAGCTTATTACTCTTTGTTGCTTCCAAAATGAACTCAAATGCCTCAAGTGATCATGCTTTGACTTAAAATTGATCTAAAAGAGTAATTAATGACTGAAAACAAAGTTTTAACTAAATTTTGAGCTTATGAACAGTAATAAGCTCTAAAGAGCTTATTGGAAGCTTATTGAATGAATACGGCTTAAAATTGAACTCAAAGAACAATTAAACTTGGAAAATGAATGTTATTACTCAAATGATGAAGTACAAGCTGAAAGAAAGAGAGTACAAGAGCTTAAAGCTGTTAGCTAAAAAGCTTAAAAGAAAATGCTTAAAATTGAGAGAATTTTAAAACTGAAAATTAAAAACACATACAACCACTGAAAAAAATGAGCCCTAAGCTTCTATTTATAGAGGATTGAAGAAGAGGGGTGAAGAATTCTCGAATCTTCCACTACATCTCAGCCCTTGATCATATTTCGAATCATTTATAGCCGTTTGATGAGAGATATGAGGTGTTCGAACCAATCAATGGTTGACACGTGGGTGATTTGACATGGAGAAGGATTTAGAACAAGCTTGAGTGTTATAGAGGAGCGGGGTAGGGAAATTTGGTGATTGGGTTTGTTAACGAAAAAGGCGGGAAAATCTGTTATGTTTGTTAGAGGAGGTTTTAAACCGCGTTTTCTGTTTAAAGGTTTGAAGTATATGCAGAATTGGTCCTTGTCTTTCACCCGTCCAAAATGTAGTATAAAAACAGGTTTGGAATTGACAAATTCGGCCCTTGTGGTTTTTATTTCCCCTTTTCTCTTTACAAACAAACTTTCCACTTTATGCAAATTTGGTCCTTGAACTTCAAAACTCCAAATAAGTCTTTGAAACTTTGAAACTTGTCAACAGTGGTCCTTAGCTTTTATTTTGGGTCTTTGTCTTTCTTTCTTGCTGTATCGGGCTGTTCCGGCTTTGATCATTGGCTTCCCATCTTTACTCTTGACTTGACTTTTCCTGTTTCTTGTCGGTTTTTGACTGTTTTTGCTTCTTTTTGTCCTCTTTATCCTTTCCTGCACAATAGACACAAAAGCACACATTTTTCTATTCTTTTGGCATTTTCTGGCTTTTATTTGGCAAAATCCCGGGTATTTAATATATACAATTTAGCATTTATCACCTGCCATTACTACACATTGAACTTTGATTATATACATTAAATTTGGTGAACTTCAATATAAGTTGTTGCCAGCAAAAGTATTCGAGCAACCCATTTAGAAGATTTTCTTTCAAAGAATTTAAACATGATGTGTCCCATCTCTTCACAATCCCGTCTGATTCTTTATGTGTCTAATCTTTTAATTGAAGCTTTCTTTCTTTCCTGTTAAATGGTTGACATATGGGTTTTTTAAGATAATAGAACCATGAATACATGAGTTGACTATATAAAAGTCCAATGGAAAAAGCTGGAACATGAAACATCCATGATAATAAAATAAATGGGTCAATTGGGTTACACGTTGCCTCAAACGTGTCGAATGGGTAAACTTAAAAAAATGGCTAAAATGAAAACGGCATAAACAGGGCAAGATTCACCCAAGTGTACTTATTATTGACAATGCATAAAATCTCGAAAATCATTCTATTTCATAAATAAGATCATGCAAACATATTTAAAGCATACAATATTTGTGAAATTTAAGAAAAGAAAGACAAAAAGGTGTTTGTAATAAGCCTTGACCCGTCTTCATATGTTGCCTAATTTAAAACACATACAAAATATTAGCCAAAAAAGGTAACAATATCTCAATATGCCTTTGACATTATAGTAGCAACTGCTTCGGCTTTCAATGATACATTATCATCAAGAAGAACATGTCTGCACTTTACACTTTACTTTTTTTAATCATAGATGCACCTGCAGACGATAATGTAACATCGTTTATTAAAAAACCATGGAACGCCTAAAGATAACAACCTTAATTATTAATATGACACAACTACTAACCTATCGATGATATCTTCCCTTGAGCAGCCTTCAACTCACCAAAAAAAACACGAATGGGACAAAACTAAACCTGCACATATCATTCTCGAAAATCAAATTATACTCGGCACGTTGTATTGTATTTGACATGCTAATTAATTACTCCGTATAAAACATGTGGCCGAAAATCCCAGTGAAAAAATAATCCTTTTTTCAACCTGACATTCGCATTTAACGATTGAATAACTATGCAAAAAAAGTACACAAATAACTTTTGTTATGGAACAAATAAAAATAATAAAAGCATAAAACTCACCTTCATCATCAAAGATGTAAGTCTTGCATTTGTAGCTCAAGTACAATGAGGTTATTCATGTCTAAACCATCTAAATAGTCACTATACCTCTTTAACATGTGGTCATGGCCTTTTGTTATTGAACACTTTTTTGGTTACTTCACATTATTCTCCCTTTTTTAGGTAACTTGTTACTTCGGTTTTGGCTTTCCTGTTAGGTTGTGCTTTCGCTAATCATTCAGATTCTAGCATTTATGTCACACCCTCAAACGGGGCCTGGACGAAATACGTGTCCGGGGGCGTGGCGTCATAATATACATCACACAAAGCACAAGAGAACGATCACTAATGGTCGTTTTGAAAATCATAACTCGTTGCATTTATTCAAAAATGGATCGCCTTACAAGATTTCAAATGAAATTAAAGGTTTCGGAAGCGTAATTAAGTTTTCAAAAGACAACGAGTATGTATGATAAGAAAAGTCTTGAAAGATGATATCATTTTGCACGTAGACTCCACATAGCACATCAGAGAAGTCCAAAGCTAAGCACCTAAAAAACATGCTTAAAACGTCAACATAAAGTTGGTGAATTCATAGGTTTGAATTGATGTAAGGTTGGACCACAAGATTTAAAAGTGATGTAACAATTATAACAGATACAATATCACATGAAAAGTATTTACGTTACGCTAAGCTCATGACACCGTTTCTAAATTAGGAGATACATATAATATGCAAAGTGATGATAATGCCCTACAGATGTCTGACCAAGACACCTCAAAGAATTCCTGACATGATATATATCCGTTCGTTTATCGACACAGAAACAAGTAAGTGCTTGCTTACCCAGATAGGGATAATTAGTCCCAAATAGATCTATTTATAACACTCGCGCTTACTTAACCAATCCCATTGGTCATAGGTAATTAACGGTTCATGATGGTTCGGGCATGATAGTGGTCTAATCGCTACTTAGGCAACACGTAAACAGGAAATGATAACTGAAAACACTTGTGTCCAAAGTTTAAAACAAGCAATGTTTCTCACCCCAAGTTGTAAAACATTTATTCAAAACGAGTAAAAGTGGGGCTATGAACTCACCTTAGAGCGATGAGCAAATGATAATCACGTAAGAGAAAGATGATACACAATCCTAGCCGTCACCTAAAGGAATGACGCGTCTTAGGACTAAGATATGATATACGAAACCAAAAGCGAAACGCTTATCAACAAGTAGGCAACCATATGTGTTTGTGTCTTAGTTAGAAAAATGGTGTCGTTACGATGCCAAAATAATTTTTTATATTAGGAAAGTTCTAAGTTTTAAGACTTTAATACCGTCCCCTATATTTTGTTAAATCCATATTTCCAAAAACGCTTTATCAATACCTAAACACCTAACTTTTACATCCGTATCGACGACTTATCTCAAAAGTTACTATTTTTAGAAGTCTTACGCTTTATAACATTCGGCATTCCACAATTACCTTTATGACGTTTCTAATGTTTCCAATCAATACGCTAATGTTTCTATATGTTTCGCCAATGTTTTAAAACCTTAAAAATGTTTGAAAACCTAACTTACTATTCACATCAGTAACCTTATTTATTATTTTTCCAAAAAGTGTTCCAAAATTTATTTCGCCATAACTTGGCCTTTTTAAATCCGCTTTTAGTGTTCGATATATGAAAATCTATCTATTCTAAATAAGCTCTCCAAAAACTACTTTCTTGACTAATGAAAACATTTTTAAGTCGCCCAAAACCTTAAAACAAAATCTGATCAGCAACCATATTTTTCGCAAATGCTCCTAAAAATTCCTCAAAACTTCATAATAACGCCAATTCTAGCCTAGTCTCGTTCACTACTAAACCAACCAATGTTTCGCAATCAAAACCACAATTAATACTAACATAATCCTATCATTTCTATTGTTGCAACACTCATGATCACTCATACTCACAACCAAACCTTTTGTAAATCAAAGAATCATAAAACAATACTAGTTTATGTTTTAACTTGTTTATTTTCAAAAACCACAAGCACATAAGCCTTAACCTTGCATAAGAATCATAAAGAAATCACAAGAGATGGAATAGAACACTTAAAAAAACAAGATGAGTTAAGAAACACACAAGATCTAACCTAAAATCCTTAGATCTATAAACCCCAAATGATCTTGCAAAACCCTCTTAAAATATCAAAACCTTAACTCTTGAAATCTTTAGAAAACCTTGAAAAAATGATCAAACCTTTGGAACACCCTTAGATATAGTTAGAAATGAGATTGGAATATGTAAATCTTGCTTGAAATCAAAACTATATAAAGTGTATGTGTTTGTCGTGAGCAAGGAGAGGAAAAGGAAGGGAGGAAAACAATTTTTGAGACTATGAAATGAATGAAAACCCTATGTTATGTATAAGGTGGCATTTATAAGATGCAGAGGAACCAAAGACCATGTGGTCCTTGTGGTGCGTCCGTTCGAACAAAGAAAAAAAGGGGGGGTTCATGGTTTTGCTTTGGCTCCAAGTTTAGTTAATTTTATCAAGATTCATTCTTGAAAATTAGTGGAGTTGTGGTCACTCACCATGCAAGGTGGAAAAAGGAGTGTGTAGGATGTTGGTGCATAGTGAAGTAAGAAACAAAGATGTCCATTATCCACAAACAATTGTAAATTATTTGGTATAGATGTGACATGCAAACATACACCTGCACTTGCAGCTGTGGTCGCGTAGTATTATCTGTGCAGTACAGTATCGTCTTTTCTGAAGTTGAAAAGTTCTACCTGGGAAGTCAATGCCTTCATTAAGACATCTTCTGATCTCTGAAACACAAACAGAGTCCACCAGGGGATGCCGTCTTTAGGCTCAAGGGTCTCTGTACCGCAAGAAGCGGCTGCAAAAACACAATTTAAAAATTAATTACATGATCCACATGTAACACCCCACCCGAGAATGGGTCAAATGTCACACTTATGGCATCAAAACATACGCAAGCGGAAGACTTTATTCATAAAAATGGTTCAACAAAGTTCCTCAACAAAACAAAGGAATTAATAGGTCCGAAACATAATGACCTTCAAACAAAAATAAATCCGATACAGAGTTTTAGCGGAAGACAAAAATCTAAAATGCAAAGTTTGAGCAATCTAAATGAAATGGGGAAAAACTATCATCCATTCAGTCCACTAAGAGCTCCTAAGCACTCTTCACTCATAACCCAGCTTCCCTCTTATTACCTGCCGCGGATAAAAGAAATGCGGCTGAGCTAAAAAGCTCAGTGAACAGATATAAACGAAACGGATAGATTAAACATATAAAGTAAACGAAATGGAATCAGAGATTTCATATATCATCAGAACTGAACGAAATAGATAGTCAAACAAAACATATAGAAATGCCCACCGAGCTCAAAACAAATGTCTAAAGCATGCCACATGCTTAGAACCTACAATCAAATGCATATCATATCATATCAAATTGTACATGGGAGCTATAGCTCCAGATGTATCCTACAAAGTGTGCAATGGGGTGTTGACGCCACACTAAGCCATGCACCAAAACGAAACGAAACGAAGTACCTAGGATGCATCCATACGCTCCCTACAAATCAAATCATATATGGCCAATTGCATAATAGAGCTCACAAAACAAAACGGAACGTCGTGGACTGGTCATACTGCCACAAATAGTGTCACGCCATTGGTGCCTCAATGACGCGGCCATGGTACCTCCATGGCTAGTTAGCTCGGGCATCAGAACAGAACAAAGGGGTTCATATAGCATATCGAAACGAAACATATTATGTCCAAAGAAGATCATGTCTAAACAAAACGGATAAGTTCATATCATGGCTATGTCAAATGAAGCATGTATCAAACGAATTCAAATGGCTCCACGAAGTTATCAAATAAGGTTGCAACAAATAACGAATCATAGGATGGGAAACATAAATAGGGATTTCAGCGAGGCAAATAGATACGGAGCAAAAGTCATGAGAATCTTTAAAAGAAAGGATAGAATATCTGTACCTTAAACAAACCAACGGTTATTCGAAAACTTGACTCACTCCTTCTTCAAATAATCTACACGGATTAAGAAACTATTTATTATTTCTTAATAAGCTAATTAATGTTTCACACTTTAGTGACTACTTATGGTATAGGAATTGTAAATTATTAATTACTTAATTGATTCAGTAGTTCATTAAAAGTTAAATACTCTTTATGTTTATTTTCGCAACGATAGATCACGGCTTAAGTTAACTTGTATATTCCGATAATTACGTTATGACGAACCAATATATTAACATATCCATCATAAAGGTTTATAGATATAAAAATGCCGAATCAGTAAAATATCATTCCAGCCTTTATATATAAGAAGCCAACGTTTTGATTTCCTTTTTGAAGCACAATAATATGCCTATGTTTGTATACTCCTTTGTAGGTTCTTGATTAGCTTCACTTCATAACACACAAACACAAATCGAAAATAAGAAAAGAGAAAAGAGAGCAAAGAGTAGAGAAAGAGATGATGAGAGAAAAAGATTTTTGATATATGAAAACTAGATATTTTCTAATAAGAAAATATCTATATATATTTAGATATTTTTAGAAAATATCTAAATATATATATATACCCCTACACATTTAATGTGACGCGCGGGATATTTAACTAGGACCCGGGCTCGGGTTTTGCTTTGGGATTAAACCCGAAACATATACAATATTAGATTATCTATCGAGCCCGATTCCCGATATTATCCTGTTACAACATTAACTCATTAAAGACCGAAGCTCCATCGTAGAGTGACCGAGCTTCCTTGTTCGACTCAATAAATTGAGGCTAACAATCTCCCCCGAAGTGAGTTCATTGATGACACTTCTTCATGAGATCAGTGAGATTGCTTTTGTCGTTTAAGCTCGAGTGTTCTTGGTCTTTGTCTTCGTTGTATGTTGTAGGCTTGTTCCTTCATGCTTTGCGATCTTGACTTTGAGCCTTTGTCATTGTCTTTATCGTCTTTGCCATCTTGCGATCTTTTGTTTTTGACCAACATGCTCATACTTTTGCATTATCTTGAAAGCTTCAAATCAGAGTT
>BQNB010069456.1:17341-28237 GCA_026074375.1 Tanacetum coccineum | reverse complement strand
CCTAGCTAACACCCTTCTCCATGATTTACCACCATGCCTACCACCTTGCTAAGCACCACCATCACCTCCTTGTAACCTACTTATCAACTTGCACCCCAAGTTGAACCTTGTCACCTCCTTTGATAACTAAAACCCTCCCTATCACTCCATACCTCTCTATGTTACTTCCTAGCTTATGTTAGTCACCCTAGCTATCCCTTGGCCACCACTACTAGTACTCCTTGGTCACTACTTATCTACAAACTTGGTCTCTAAGTTTTCGGACCTTATATATAAACCGAAACATGCATGCTTCAAAACTCACCTCAAAAACTAAACCATACTTCAAAATCATGTTCTAATCAAGCTAAGGAAGAGAAGAGAGAAAGTATAAGCTATTTAGAAGCCAAGGTTAAGAAGAAAGAAGCTCTTGATTCATCTCCTAAAGTTTCAGGTTGTATTTGCTTATTTCGACCCATTTTCATCCATTCGTGTACTAGTAAGCTTTTCTACTCGTTCAATAAGCTCTTGTTATGTTTAAGATCATGTATACACTTTGTTTTAATCATTTGATCAAACAAAACCATGTTGAAAACTCCTAAACCCTAATCGAACCTTAAGTGACCCGTTTTGAAACCCTAATCTATTCGAAACCCTAAATAAGCTAGCTTGAGCTTATTCTTATCCTAATAAGCTCCTATGTACTTTTATAATCACTTGGAATAAGTTCCTAAAACCCTAAGCCTATTCGTTGGTTTTCCTAAACCAAACGCACCCTTAAAACCCTAAAACCCTAATTTCGAACCCTAATAAGCTATAAGCCATAAGCTGTTGTTATAAGCTATTTCTATAAGCTCAATTATCACTTTTATAAGCTTTGAAACAAATCCTAAAAGCTAAAACCCATTGGGTTAATATTTCTAAACCAAACAAACCCATTTTGAGTTTTCACGCTAATAAGCTCATTTCATAAGCTTTAAGCTTATAAAACTAACTTATTTTAGCTTACTGTAATAAGCTAGATGCTGCAAAACTAAATTGGATTTAAAAAATACAAAGTATATGGATTTTGGACTAAAAACGCAAAACATTTCATGCATAAGGGTATATATTGTAAATTTTGAAATTGTAATTATCCTAAACTTAAAACCACTTGCCATATTTAAAAGTTAAGGGTTAAATGTTTTATAATCATATATAAAGGGGTTTAAATTGCAAAATATATATATCAAGGGTATATATTGTCATTTTTGAATTCTTAAGGGTATAAAATGTAATATTTTATATCTAATAATAAAAATATATTTAAACATTATAAGACTCGATTTTATTAAAACTCGACACATTTATCGTTCATTCATCGATCGAAACATATAAAATAATTATGTTATATATTTTATATAATTTATCATCTACTAGCTTTTGAAGAAACTTAAAATGATAAAAACTTATCATTTAAACTATAACGTAGTCACGTTCTATGGAATTTTCATGTGAGGCTTTATTTGGGTAGCCGTTTTGACAAGTTGTTGGATTTACGATTTAAAGTGTCATAGCTCCTCAAACGTTGACTACATGACCTTTGGATTATGATAGCCCGAACAGTGATACAATGTTTCACAATTTAATAAACCAAATTAATATTTACATTAAACTTTATGAAATAAAGTTTTTGAATATAAAACACTCGAGACTAAGTACTAGACATATACCCAGGTTGAGATCGAAGCTGTTTACTTCCATTTGATTTACTTTTGCCATCAATCAGATTTCTCTGTTAAGGTGAGTTCATAGTCCCACCTTTACATGTTTTCTAAACTCCGTGGGGAGATACATGCTATAAACATGAATACAAGTATTTTCCAACTGTATGCTATCCTGATATATTATTGCCTAAGTACCTCCATTTGCCAAAAGGCCCCACTATCATGAACCGTTAATTACTTTGCGAAGTAAGCGCGAATGCCGTGAATAGATCTATTGGGATTGAACTTCCCCGTCCAGGTTCTGGTACATACATGGCCAGCGGACGCATTTCATTTGAGGAACTCCGGGTGTTTGGCAAAGCACCCGCTTGGGGCAACAACTTATGAATAACATTTACTTAAGGCTTCGGTGTCATGAGCTTAGTGCAATAATATAATATTGTTTTTCATGATAATTGTAGTTGTACAATTATTACCACTTATGATGACTTGTATTCAACCATTTCATTACAAACCTATGAATTTCACTTAACCTTTGTGTTGACCTTTTTAGCATGTTTATCTCAGGTAACTAAGCAGTTTAAGGCACGGAGTGGCATGGACTTGCAGGCGTCCAAACTTGTTATCATTCAAACTTTATGTTTTCAATGTATTTTGGGACCTCCTTTTGTAAAACTCTGATATGATATTGAATGATAACTAAATTTTCCAAAACGTCTCTTTTGAGTCGTTTTCTATGATTATGACTGTTGATTCATGAAGTAATACCCCCAATTTAGCTTCCGCTGCTATGTCAAATATCGGGGTGTTACAAACATTGAGGACAATGTTCAACTTAAGTGTAGGGGGAAAATAAGCCTTAAAAACTATTCCTTCATTTGCCATTTATTTGTTTCTTAAAATGATGGGTAATATATCAAAACATAGCATAAAAAGGTAATTTTGACCAAAAATTAAATTTTTTTATGACACATACCGACGAAAACCAAGTATTAATAGCGTCTCATGGATAGGAATGTGTATGACTAGCACAAAAACCCTTAAAATTCCACCCCAAAAATGTAAGGTCGCCTTTAGATCTTTAGGAATTCGGGTATCTATTATTAATACCCAAGATAATTTATACCTTTAGCTTTCTCGAGTTAAGGTTCGAATGCAGTCATATGTGTCTATTCCGTCATTACGGATGTGTACGTATGGTCTTTGTCGCCTTTTATGGAGCATTGGTATCGGTATTAAATTATATGAGTGTACCGGTAGTATATTAAACTCTAGAACTTGTTTTTGTGATGCATCCTGAGACCGCATAGTAAGTATTAGGATTTGCTAAATAAGAGGCACTAGGATTAACCCATGTTTAAAACCTGTAATTGTTATTATGGTCACATCAACTATATAACTATCCCACACCCTTGCCATGCACTCATTTTTAGTGTAGGATACCCCTAGTACAACCCTCTGAGCTTATCCTTTTTCACGGTTCTTATAATTTTCCCGTTAAGTCGGACTATTAATAAAGAGCATTGTTCACCCTTAAACCAATCGTTACACCTAAATCGCCTTAGCCTACCTTATATGTACTCACTTTTAGTACATTATTGTTTTAACCCAAGTTACTTATTTGAGTACACGGTTGCTAAGTCCCTATCCTTGTAAATACTGTTTTGGGACGATTGGGATTCATGGTAGTATTCATCTTATGAAGAATTGGGAAAGAAGTAATTTATTACCCCCAATAGACACAATAAGCATCCAATGTAATGTTTAGATTACATCTCAAATCGGTCATTAGTTTAGATTGTAAAATATCGAGTATGTAAAAAGTTCCAGTGTAGTGGTGTATCTATAAACCCCCATTGATTATTTAAATGTTTTAAGCATCGCGAGGGCAAAAGGTGTACTAAAAAAAAGGGGTCTATAAAAAAAAAGTGTAAATAAATGTACGGGCTGCCATTTGCTTAAGTTTATGTTTATCGTAGAGACAAGAAAATTAAAAGAAAGAGATTGTTGTAGAGTTTTGTAGAGTTTGTATATTTTATCCGAGTCTTTGGCTTAGCAACCAAATCAGCGTGTATTCTTATAAATAATTAGCTAACCCTTCCACCCCAAATTCACCCAAAGTCACTCCCTAAATGTATCACATCCGTTTTCATTTCCGTTAATGTTATATTACACCTACACCCCACAACCCTTTTAAAAGACCTCTTTAACAGTAATGAATAATACTTGCGTCTAGCGGCGGAGGTTTGATCCTTTACCAAGCCTATGGTAATTTATATAGTATGACAGGTAATGAGTGTTGATTTTCCGTTTCCCATAATTGTTATAATTTATTATACACCCGAGTGAAAGAGAGAATCTCAAACACTTATGTGAGGTGCTAGTATATGCTTTTCGTGCTCTTAATTACGAGGTCTAGAAGGATGTGTTGTAAAATGCTTTTAAAGAGTAGGTTAAATGACCCCAGTACTGCTATTGTCTAGGTAGAAAAGCCTGTTTGCTTGAGGATAAGCAAATCCCAAGTGTAGGGGTATTTGATGAGGTGTTATTTTATACACCATTTCAAGGTCATTTAACCTCTTAAATCATGCAAATATGCCCAGATTGTGTGCTTAATCGTTTGTTTTCATGTTTTTAGCACTTGGATGACATTTGGAGGAAATACGCGTGACTTGGGCTCATTTGGAGAAGAAACAGACAAGATTACGGACCTACACTAAATCTCTTGAATATTTATGCATACAGTGCGTGGAGTTATCTCCTAATTTGCATTGAGTTATACACCACGGATGCAAGACAACTTTGTTGTTTGGAGTTATCTCCTAATTTACATGTATAAAGTCCATTTCTCCTATGACCTTTAGCTAGCTTTTAACCATTTTAACTAATAGTACAATCTACTTTAGTAAACTTAATTACGCATTCATTATCACATAATTGTCCTATGCTAATTAAGTTAAAAGCTAAACTACTAACATGCTTAACATCGGTAATTGTAATGGAGTCATGAGAGATATTACCTCCACCCAAAGGTGACCATGCTTTTTTTATTTGCTCCCAGATACAGCATTCGCACCATCATACGCCTTGTACGAAGTAAACAATCTTCTATTCCCGGTCATGTGCTTAGTGCAACCACTATCCACAATCCAATCATCTGGTAATAGATCACATTTGAGGCAAACCTACAAGAAAATATGAATTCAAGGTCTTGGTGCCCATTTTTTTCTTGGGTCCGTTGTGGTTAGCAAATATAGTGCCCAAGTTAACCATTCTTGGGTTCTACAGTAATGCACATAGTTTATGTATACCGTACCTCGAGAACACGGACCAAGGAGTGTTTTGAAAATCATATTGGTTTTAAAAGTTATTGGTCCAACCTTTGATGTGTTTATAGTACATGAGTACCCATGATATGGGTAAAAAAAAAAAAAAAAAAAGTGAAAGGCTCTCTCCTTTGGAAGGTGTTGTATTGATAAGACGAAGACCTTTTATTGTTATAAAAATTTCTTCATGCTGAAGAATGGTTGTTTTGAAAAGATGGTTTTGTTATATATTGTTGAGGTGGTCATATATGAGTGAGTAAATAAGGGTCTATGGTCGACTCGAGTTTGTGTATAACCAAGTCAATACGTGAAACCGGATGATATCCTTGATTAGTGGTTTCAATTATTGTAATGGGTGTTTGGGTACCTCGAGTGTTTGCAAAACGAGTTTGAGGACCAACGGGTTTAACAACATCATTAAACGGAATCCCGTTTTTGACCAGCCTTCTGGCGCGTTGGTGGCGTGCTGGCGCGTCAAGGGCTATTTTTACGGGAGTTCCGTTTTGTCCCTCTTTTACAAATGTTATTGGTTTGTTTATACTTACGGAAGTTGTTTTCTCATTTTTAGGAAATTCAAGACCTTCTTTATCTTGAGATAATTTTTGACGACTTAAAATATCATCTAAAACAAAGCTATTGTTAGGATCACGAAAAGTATCGGTCACTTCTATTATATCGTTTGATAGCTCGTAAAGTAATATTTGAAAATTAGATAGGCTAGCTTAGGAAAATCCCATGGAAAGCCCATGAACTTAGTCCATAAGCCGGCCCCTATCAAGTGTATAAATACCCTCTCCACACATGGAGAGGGTGTTGGTTGGTTGTTTCTTTTCTCATAATCTAAGTGTGTATTTCTTGTTTACTTTCTCTTACTAGAAGCATCCTCCCAACCTCTTTCTCTCTCTAGATTTCTTCATAGTTCTTTGGTGTTATTGATTACATAAGTTTTCTACAATTGGTATCAAGAGCCATGGAGTGATTTTGCTTAGTTTGTGTTTGTTTCTTGTTTCGTTTTGTTTTTTTTAAAACCATACCTTCTCTTCTTGTTCTTCTTGTTTTTGAAGCTATATTGTACACTAAAAGATCATTTACATAGGTAAATCTGATCTAGTATCCTTGGATATAGGTGTACAAGCTTAAAATCAAAGAAAACATCAAATTTTTGTGCACTTTGTGTTTGAAAAGATTGATAAAGTGCAAATCTTGATTTTAAATTTTTTGGCTTAAAAACCATAAAGTTTGCATTTTTAAGGTACCTATAGGCTTAGTAATACTAGTTGTACAAGAAATTTTGGGAAAAAACGATCAAAAGTGAGTCTTTTTGTGTTTTGAAAAATTTGTGTTTCGTACTAGTGCAAGGCGATTTAGCAGTGGCAGTGCAAGGCGGTTTAGCAGTGTCTTTGCAAGGCGATTTAACAAGACTTCTTTGCAAGGCGATTTAACAAGACTTCTTTGCAAGGCGATTTAACAAGCATTCAGTACAAGGCGATTTATCAACCTTCAGTGCAAGGCGAATTAGCAATTCCAAGGCAAGGCGAATTAACAGTTTTCCAAGGCAAGGCGAATTAACAGTTTTCCAAGCCAAGGCGAATTAACAACTTCCTTCACAAGGCGAATTAGCAACTTTCTTAGTACAAGGCGAATTAACAACGTTCCTTTGAAAGGCGATTTAACAACTTCCCTTTACAAGGCGATTTAACACATTCAAAAGGAAAATTAATTCACTTGAACTAAAGTTAAAAACTCAAATTTGCTAAAGTAACTTATACGGTTTATCTCTGTGATTTGTAAAATCCCGTGAAACATTCACTTGTCTTCCCGGTTTTATCAAGAGTTGTAAAATCCCGTATAGTTTCAAGACTTACAAACACTCAAAAGACTACTCACTAAAAACACAATTACTTTCAATCACCGTTCGATCAACAAGTAATAAAATAACATTAAAATTATAATGGTACTCTCTGGTGCTGAAAATCGTCCACAATGTTGGACAAAGACTTGTATATTCATGGGAAAAGTAGAATGGAACAATACAAGCAAAACAGAGAGCACGGGTGGAAGAATGATACTTGAATCAGTTGAACATGGTCCACTCATTTGGCCTACAATTGAAGAAAATGGTGTGACAAGGACAAAGAAATATCTGATTGTCTCCTGTTGAGAAAATTCAAGCTAATTATGATATGAAGGCAACCAATATCATTCTTCAAGGTCTACCAGCTGATATCTATTCACTTGTTAATCATCACAGAGTTGCCAAGGATTTATAGGAGAGAGTTTAATTACTAATGCAAGGTACCTCTTTGACTAAGCAGGAAAGAGAGTGTAAACTATATGATACATTTGATAAGTTTACTCACATTAAGGGGGAAACACTTCATAAGTATTACTTGAGATTCACTCAGCTGATTAATGACATGAACATCTACAACATGAAAATGGAACAATTTCAAGTTAATACCAAGTTCTTAAATAGTCTTCCAACTGAATGGAGTAAGTTTGTGACGGATGTCAAGCTTGTAAAAGATTTGCTTACTACCAACTTTGATCAGCTTCATGCATATATTAAACAACACGAACTCCATGAAAATGAAGTCCGTCTTATGATCAAGATCCACTTGCACTTGTTGCTAATCATCAGATGACACCACCTCACTTCAACACTTATCAGTCTTCATACAACAATCCTCGGCTTCAACAACAGTTTCCACCATCTCAATATGGATTAATTCATCCCACTCAACATTACTCATCTACTTAGGAAAAAGCAAGAAATCCTCTCATCAACCCAAAGCTAAAAACACTAACCAAGAGAAACTATATCTTTTGCATATGGATTTATGTGGCCCAATCCGTGTGGCGAGTATTAACGGCAAAAGGTATATCTTAGTGATTGTTGATGATTACTCAAGATTTACATGGGTCAGATTTTTGAGGTCAAAAGATGAACCTCCTCACGCCATCATCAAATGCATCAAAAATATTCAAGTTCATTTGAATGCCACCATCCGTAATGTTCGAACAGATAATGAAACCGAATTTGTCAATCAAACACTTCGTGAATTTTTTGAAAATATTGGCATCTCGCATCAAACATCTTTTGCTCGCACTCCTCAGCAGAACCGCATTGTCGAAAGGTGAAACCGAACTCTTGTAGAAGCTGCTTGTACAATGTTAATATTTTCTAAAGCTCTATTATTTTTATGGGCCGAAGCAATCAATACAACCTGTTACACCCAAAACTGTTCATTAATCGGCCTTCGCTACAACAAAACTCCATATGAGCTTATGCAAGATAAGAAACTAGATTTATCATTCGTTCATGTCTTTGATGCACTCTATTATCCTACCAATGACAATGACGAGTTGGGTAAATTAGATGCAAAAGCTGACATTGGTATTTTTGTCGGTTACGCGCCCGCAAAGAAAGCATTCAGAATCTACAACAAAAGAACCCAGAAAATTATAGAAACAATTCATGTGACATTCGATGAGCTGACAGCTATGGCTTCTGAATAATTCAGTTCAGGACCCGGGCTTCATTCTATGACTCCTGCTACATCTAGTTCCAGACTCGTTTCAAACCCTGTTTCTCAACAACCTTGTATTTCACCAAAAATAGATGATTGGAATCGCTTGTTTCAACCTATGTTCGATGAATACTTCAATCCTCCATCAATTGTTGTTACTCTAGTTCAAAAAGTTGTTGCTTCGAGAGCTGTTGTTTTAGCCGATTCTCCTGTATCAACTTCCATTGACCAGGATGCTCCATCAACAAGTATTCCATCAACACAAGAAAAAAAAACATTCTCCAAACATTTCTCAAGGTTTTGAAGAATCACCAAAAACACTAAGTTTTCATGATGATCCACTTCATGAATCTCTTCATAAAGACTCGACTTCTCAAGGATCATCATCGAATGTGAGATAAACCCACACTCCATTTGAACACCTTGGTAGATGGAATAAGGATCATCCTATAGCAAACATAATCAGTGATCCTTCTCGCTTTGTATCTACGAGAAAACAACTTGAAACTGATGCCATGGGGTGTTACTTCAATGCCTTTCTAACTTTGATAGAACCAAAGAACTTTAAACAAGCAATGCCTAAACCATCATGGATCGATGCAATGCAAGAAGAAATTCATGAATTTGAAAGACTTGAAGTTTGGGAATTGGTGCCGTGTCCAGATAAAGTGTTATTGATCAAACTAAAATGGATTTATAAGGTCAAGACTGACGAATTTGGCAGAGTACTAAAGAATAAGGCTAGACTAGTTGCTCAAGGATTCAAGCAAGAAGAGGGAATCGATTTCGAGGAATCATTTGCATCGGTTGCTAGAATAGAGGCCATCCATATCTTCGTAGCAAATACCGCTCATAAGAATATGACGATCTACCAAATGGACGTCAAAACAGATTTCGTAAATGGTGAGCTCAAAGAAGAGGTCTACGTTTCTCAACCAAAAGGATTTGTTGATCAGGACAACCCATCGCATGTGTACAAGCTGAAAAAGGCCCTCTACGGTCTCAAACAAGCACCACGTGCATGGTACGACATGCTGTCAAGCTTCCTATCTCACAATATTTCTCCAAAGGTGCAGTTGATCCAACACTCTTCACACGGCAAGTTGGGAACGACTTATTACTGGTACAAATTTATGTTGATGATATAATATTTGCATCCACTAATACTGCCATGTGTAATGAGTTTGCTAATCAGATGACCACTAAGTTCAAGATGTCAATGATAGGGCAAATGTCATTCTTTTTAGGATTACAAATTTCTCAAAGTCCCAGAGGCATCTTTATAAACCAATCTAAATATGCTTCGGAAATTGTTAAAAAATATGGTTTGCTTACTATTGATTTTGTCGACACACCCATGGTTAAAAAGAATAAACTGGATGAAGATCTATAGGGGAAACAAGTTGATGCTACACTTTACCGTGGCATGATTAGATCCCTTATGTATCTTACATCCAGTAGACCTGACCTTATCTATGCAGTCTGCTTATGTGCTCGATATCAGGCAAAGCCTACCAAAAAGCACTTACAAGCGGTGAAACGGATCTTTCGATACCTTAAGGGAACCATCAACATGGGTCTTTGGTATTCGAAGGACATCGATATGTCACTTACAGCATATGCAGATGCCGACCACGCAGGGTTTCAGGACACTAGACGTAGTACATCAGGAAGCGCTCAGTTCTTAGGTGACAAACTTGTTAGCTAGTCGTCTAAGAAGCAAAAGAGCACTGCCATCTCGAGTACACAGGCTGAATATATTACCTTATCTGGGTATTGTGCTCAAATCCTATGGATGCGTTCACAAATAACATATTATGGCTTTCAATTCAATAAGATTCCTCTGTACTGCGACAACAAGAGTGCGATTGCCTTATGCTGCAACAATGTTCAACACTCACAAGCCAAGCACATCGATGTTCGCTACCATTTTATAAATGAGCAAGTGGAAAATGGAATCGTGGAGCTATACTTTGTCCGGACTGAATACCAACTGGATGACATCTTCACCAAACCTTTGCCAAGAGAAAGATTTAACTTCTTGATCAAAAAGCTCGATATGAGAAGCATGTCTCCGGAAATGTTGAAAAGTCTGGCAGAGGAAATAGACGAGTGATGGTGGTAACTCATATCCTGTATCTTATGTACATACGAAAACATAAAAAAACAAAAATATTTTTATTTTATATAAATTTTTCAAAAAGAAAATTAAAAATTAAAAAAAATTAGAAAAATATAAAAAAATATGTATCTGTGGCATGTCTTCTAAAGATCGTTAACATTTACGGCCTTAAAAATATCATTCAATAATGATACGAGGCTGTAAATAAAGTTCGAGCAGAAGTTCAAAAGCTT
>BQNB010069456.1:0-16342 GCA_026074375.1 Tanacetum coccineum | reverse complement strand
ATTTTGACCTTTTCCCTTGGTTAAGGGCATTTGGTTGAGATTTGCATTTGAGTTGTATTATATATACGTACTATACCAGACGAACCATGGAGATTATGTTATTAGTGACAGTGTGATCCCTAGAGTATACTACGTAGAGGGACTTGGACACAATCTATTCTCTGTAGGGCAATTTTGTGATTTTGATCTTGAAGTTGCCTTCAGAAAGCATTCTTGCTTTGTTCGTGATATTAATGGTGCAGAATTACTTAAAGGTAGTCGTCGCACTAATTTGTACACGATATCGATTGATGATATGATGAAGTCTTCTCCAATATGCTTGTTGTCCAAAGCTTCCAAGTCTAAATCATGGTTGTGGCATCGTCGTTTAAACCATTTAAACTTCGGCACAATCAATGATCTTACTCGAAGAGATCTGGATAGAGGTCTACCAAGATTGAAGTTTGAAAAGGATCATCTTTGCTCAGCCTGTCAACTTGGAAAAAGCAAGAAGTTCTCCCACAGACCAAAATCTGAAAATACAAATATGGAAGTTCTTCATACCCTTCTCATGGATCTGTGTGGTCCAATGAGAGTCGAGAGCATTAAAAGAAAGAAATACATCTTAGTCATCGTGGATGACTATTCAAGATTCACGTGGGTAAAATTCTTGAGGTCAAAGGATGAAACACCAGAGTTTGTCACCAACTTTATTAAGCAAATACAGGTTGGCCTCAAAAAAACAGTCAGATTCATCCGCACCAAGGATAACGGAACGGAATTCTGTCAACCAAGATTATCGTCCTGAAAACTATGAAGTGTTGGCATATTTCATCAAAAGACTTCCAAGAACTCCTCAACAAAACGGCATTGTTGAAAGACGTAATCGTACACTGGTGGAAGCAGTACGTACAATGATGATATTCTCGAAATCAAGCCATATGATCTTTCCAGCCACGAAACTAGGTTACAACATACAATATTAAGTGTGTATATGATGATTAAACACACCTTAACTCGTATTTCTTTGAGAATCGTCCAATATGAAGCAACCCTCCACGAATAACACTAAGCATTTAAAAGCTTATAATGCGAACTAGGGGCTTGTATTAGCACAGAAATTTGTAACACACTAACCCTTTGATAGTGTAAACAAGTTTAGAGAGCAATAGATTTAACAAAAACAATTGAGCCCAAAATCAAAATCAGCCGTTTGAATTAACTGAAAAGAGAACAAAAATAGAGAACAAATGAGAAATTAATTATCTCAGACCGAAATAGGAGGAAACGGTCTTTAAAATCTGAAACATCAATCACACAAATACTCCTTAGTTCTATAGTTGACCATTATAAAGCAAAGACCAGAAGAAGTACACTTTTGAAAAAATGAATTTCAAACAAAAAGAAACAAATTCCTTGAAGAGTTTTATGACTTAAAGAAGCTAAAAGATAAGATTGAAGATAGATTATACAAACAGATCAGTCTGTTCAAACCGTTCACATGTTGTGTAAACCAAAATCATTTTATGATGAAAAGCACAAGGTAGCAATAGGCTACAAAAATCCCGTATGTCTCGCTCGTGCAAAGAAAGCTCAGTCTGCTCTGTATAATGGTCATGTACTTGTCACTACCAATCATACACCACTGTCATAACATACTCAGAGGATACGGTGAGTTAGCTGAGATAACTAGGAATAGAATGCTGTTGAAAATGCAAAGCCCTCTATGTGTGGGAAAAATCCAGTTAGATTTCCCCCCCCCCCCCCCCCCGATACTCGAAAGAGAACTTTCTTCAACCATTGCTTCCCAAAGAAATCTTGACCCCATACATATATTTTGGTCCATAGATGACAACAACAGAAAAAAGGCTGAGACCTTAGCTCCAAAACCAATTTCAGCATTGACAGTGTATCCACCCAATACTCCTGTCAAGCTTGTCCCCAGAATTCTTCCAACTAAAAGTCAAGTGAAGATAATCTTTTATGTACAACACACCGCTTTTTACTGAATATTTGACAAAACTTGCAAACCTATGCATCACCCCATCATGTCTTACAGAGGGGAAAGAGGTTTTGAGCAAACAAAAGAATTTACCTCTCTTAATTATTCCATTTTTTCAAAACCTTAAAGAACACTTTGTTGGTGTTCAAACAACCCTCTTTAAAGAAGTTAAAGAAATGGAAGAAATTTTTGATCAAATGAATAACGAAGTGGACAAGAATACTGTAGACAAGCAATGTGCTGAAATTGAAAAGAAAAACTTCTCATTGAAAATGAGAATCTGATTGTTAATTGCTTGTCGACTCAACTGCTGTATGATGTGGAAAAATCACGTTGTCTAGATCTTGAAGCTGACATGTCTAAAGTTCATGATGAGTCAAAACTTATTTCAAAACTTGAAAGGGAATACCTAAATTTGCACTTAAAGTATCAACATCTTCAAGAAAGTTTTGATAATAAAAATTCACAAGCATCAAAAGAAGCTGGAAGTCCTGATTTTAATCATTCTTTAAAAATCAACGAATCTCGAACATAGATTAAAGAAAATGATAACGTTATTCGCACTTGAAAGATCTAGTCGCTAGTGTGAATGACGAGTCGTGAGCCTTATAATGCTGTAGATGTCATGCTCTTATTGAACTAGATGATTGTCGATTAGGAGTAGAACGAGAAAAAGTTCAAAACACTACAAGGAATTGTTGATCAATTAGATCACGCGTGCTCACAAAGTGAAAAGAACATCTTACCTGTTGCTGAGATTGAGAGTCTACAAGCTCAATTGGAAGCAAAGAGCCTTGTTTCACTAGTGACTATGTCAAAACCAAAAGTTCTTGCTCCTAGCATGTATGCCATTGACGTTAAACCATCCCCAATCCCTTAAGAACAATATGAGTGCTCTTTTTAACTATACAGCATCTTAGGGAGAGGTTGTAGTGAGAAACGGTTAGGGAGATAGTAGAGGAAGCTAGAGTAGTTTAAACCATTGGTATTTACTTAACTATGCTGCCGACACACTAAGTTATCTCTAGAATTGCTGAATGTGTGATTGGCATTGACCCAAAAAAGTTTTCAATGAAAGAGATCACAAGGCTCCCTCTACCCTCTGTTCTAGGAAAAAGCACGTTACGTTAGTGATAAACCAGGAACTTCTTTAGCACCAGAAAACACAAATGTGCACCAGAGTGTTCAATGATTTAATATCCCTGGCTTCCTTCTTACAGGAGTAACGATTCCACTGAAGCACGCGGGTCAAAGCTAGAGAAGCAATACAAAGAGAAAAATTAGGATCCTGCCTGCTTAGAAGGAGAATAAGAAGAAGTAGAAGTACGCCTTAGGACATAATAAGTCAGTTAGACAAAAGTGATCGGGTTGATTCTAGCGTTAGCTCTAAGCGGGTTTGTAATCTAATTCGATTTCTGATCTGTAAACTTACAAAGTATGGAAGTGTGTTGCTGTTAATATCTTAAATTCTGTTAATGCTACCCCACCGTTAGAAATATTGTCTTGATAAAGAGAAAAACTGCTTGAACCAAAAGGCAAACTTGTTTGATAAACAGTTTAAAACAAGACCAGCAGCTCTGGAAACCAAAAGACAAACTGTTGATAAACAGTTTGTACAAGAACCACAGTGGGTTTGGAAAGCTTACGGGGAAAATCTATTTGCAGATAAATTGGTTATCAATTGGGACCACAGGAAAGAAACTCACTTTTAGGAAAAACTTGATTGTGGTTTTCATGGAGACCACAGGAAAGAAATTTGGCTTAGGGAAATATATGCCAGTTAACTAGCTTTCTGTGAATTGTTCTTACTTATATGCTAACCAACAGGTCCCCAACAAAAAATTGGGACGAATTCCAAACTCTCAAACTCGACTGTTTTCAAATGCAGGTGTTAGGTCATGCTTTGGTTTCTGGCACTCTGGCTGCTCAAACATTGACGGGAATCGTTCAAAGCTTATGAATTTTGTGTGATATAGTTCATCGTGTCAGTCAGAATTTTTAGGAAATGATCACTTGGAGCAATCATTGGGTTTATGGAGATTATGTTATGGGTGACAGAGTGGATCTCAAAGAGTTTACTACGTGGAGGGAACTTCGGACACAATCTATTCTCTGTAGGCAATATTTGTGATTCTGATCTTTGAAGTGGCCTTCAGAAAGCCTACATTGCTTTGTTTTTTTTTTTATTGTGATTTAATGGTACAGATATCCTTATAGGTAGTCGTGTGGCACAATTTGTACACGGATATCGATTGATGAAATGATGAAGTCGTCTCCGCTATTGCTTGTTGTCCAAGCTTCCAAGTCCCATCCAAATCATGGTTGTGGCATCGTCGTTTAAACCATTTAAACTTCGGCACGATAAATGATCTTGCTCGAAAAGATCTGGTTAGAGGCCTACCCAGATTGAAGTTTGAAAAGGATCATCTTTGCTCAGCCTGTCAACTTGGAAAAAGCAAGAAGTTCTCCCACAGACCAAAATCTGAAAATACAAATATGGAAGTTCTTCATACCCTTCACATGGATCTGTGCGGTCCAATGAGAGTCGAGAGCATTAAAGGAAAGAAATACATCTTAGTCATCGTGGATGACTATTCAAGATTCACATGGGTAAAATTCTTGAGGTCAAAGGATGAAACTCCAGAGTTTGTCACCAACTTTCTTAAGCAAATACAGGTTGGCCTCAACAAAACAGTCCGATTCATCCGCACAGATAACGGAACAGAATTCGTCAACCAAGCTCTGTCTGCATACTATGAAGGTGTTGGCATATCTCATCAAAAGTCTGTTCCGAGAACTCCTCAACAAAATGGCGTTGTTGAAAGACGTAATCGTACACTGGTGGAAGCAGCACGTACAATGATGATATTCTCGAAAGCTCCCATGTTTCTATGGGCAGAAGCTGTAGCCACCGCCTGTTATACTCAAAACCGATCACTAATTCATACTCGTCATAACAAAACCCCGTATGAGCTTGTGCATGAGAAGAAGCCTGATCTCACATTCTTCCGAGTATTTGGTGCTCTGTGCTATCCTACGAATGATAGCGAAAATCTAGGAAAATTTCAAGCCAAAGCTGACATTGGAATTTTCGTTGGGTATGCTCCTAGCAGGAAGGGCTATAGGATCTACAACAAGAGAACTCGTCGATTAATGGAAACAATTCACGTCACATTCGATGAGATGGATCAGACAATGGCTCCTGTACGCATAAGTTCAGGACCCGTGCCTGTCATCATGACCCCTGGTCAACTCAAATCAGGGCTCGCTCCAACCGACAAAGAGCTGGAAATGTTATTTCAACCGATGTTTGATGAACACCTTGAACAATCTCGAGTTGATGAACCAGTACCTTCTGCTACTGAAGTTAATGCTCAAGTTGTCCCACCAAGTACATCTTTGTCTACAACAATTGCTCAAGATGCACCGTCAACAAGTGCCTCATCGTCAACATCCGATAGTCATCTTCCAGTCCAACACCAAGAAATTCCAGAAGACACCCCAATCATTCACGATGTTCCTCATCCCTCACATAACCTTGTTACTGGAGATCCAGGTTCGGCACAATCATCATCGGGGAATGTTAATGCAGCGGAACCCAACCAAGTTAACTACCCTCCAGATCATATCAGAAGATGGACCAAAGATCATCCTCTGGATAACATCGTTGGCAATCCCTCTCGTCCTGTATCAACCAGAAAACAGTTAGCATCCGATGCTTTGTGGTGCTGTTTCCATACTGAACTGTCCAAAGTCGAACCCAAGAACTTCAAAATGGCCGTGATAGAAGACTGCTGGTTTCAAGCCATGCAAGATGAAATTCATGAATTTGATCGACTTGAAGTATGGGAATTAGTACCTCGCCCAATTTATGTTATGGTTATCGCTCTCAAGTGGATCTACAAAGTGAAGCTTGATGAATATGGTGATGTACTGAAAAACAAAGCTCGGTTAGTTGCAAAGGGATATCGTCAGGAGGAAGGTATTGATTTTGAAGAATCGTTTGCTCCAGTTGCACGGATAGAAGCCATCAGAATCTTCATTGCCAATGCCGCAACCAAGAATATGATCATCTATCAGATGGATGTCAAAACTGCTTTTCTGAATGGTGATCTTCAAGAAGAAGTCTTTGTCAGTCAACCTGAAGGATTTGAAGACCAGGAAAATCCTACTCACGTCTATCGTCTGAAGAAGGCTCTTTATGGGCTTAAGCAGGCACCAAGGGCGTGGTATGACACACTCTCAAAGTTCCTGTTGGCCAACAATTTCTTCAAGGGTGCCGTGGATCCAACGTTATTCACACGCAAATCAGGCAAACACATTCTACTTGTTCAAATATACGTAGATGACATCATTTTTGCCTCAACAGATCATAATGCGTGTAACATATTTTCAAAAGAGATGAGCTCCAAATTTCAGATGTCGATGATGGGACAAATGTCGTTTTTCTTAGGACTTCAAGTTTCTCAAAGTCCCGGAGGCATCTTTATTAACCAAGCAAAATATGCTCTCGAAACCTTAAAGAAATATGGAATGGATCTCTCTGACCCTGTCGATACACCGATGGTGGATCGATTGAAACAACACTAGACTGGAGTGATCTCATGGGGATTCCAGTTAACCAAACTCGATTCAGAGGAATGGTTGGCTCCCTTATGTACCTCACAGCCAGTAGACCCGACCTTGTATTCGCCGTTTGCATGTGTGCTGATTCAGGCTAATGCTACCAAAAAGCCTTTGAAGTATCAAAAGGTATCTTTCGATACTTGAAAGGAGACCAATACATGGGTCTTTGGTATCCGGAAAAGACAACGCCATGTCACTCAGCTTATGCATATGCGGGATCATGCGGATGTCAAGATTCAAGAAGAAGTAGTCTAGGGAAGTGCTAGTTTCTTGGAGTTTAGGTTGGTTAGCTGGTCATCAAAGAAGCAAAGAAGCATGGCAATCTCAACTATAGAGGCAGAATACATAGCCCTATCTGGATGTTGTGCTCAAATCCTTTGGATGAGATCACAACTGACAGACTATGGCCTTGCATTCAACAAAATTCCTCTATATTGTGATAACAAAAGTGCTATCGCTATATGTTGTAACAATGTCCAGCACTTCTCCTCTAAACACATAGACATACGGCACCATTTCATCCAAGAGAGCAAGTGGGGAAATAAGAGTGGTTGAAACTCTACTTCGTGAAACGAGTTTTATCAGCTTGCAGACATTCTCACAAAGCTTACCAAGAGAACGGTTTGAATTTCTTCTTCCACGCCTAGGAATGAAGAGTTTGACCCCTGAAACTCTCAGACGTCTTCAAGAAGGAGAGGATGAGTAAACAGAATGTCTTCGTGTATCCTTTGTAAAAAAAAATAAAAAAATAAAATAATAATAATAATAATAATAAAATAAAAATAAAAAAAATAAAAAATAATAATAATATATATATATATATTATTAATTTAAAATTAATTAATAATAATAATAATAAAATACTTAGGAAATATTTTAAGTCATTTGGAATTACTAAAAGGCTTGCAATTACTTCATATTGCAACCCGGTTTGATGTCTGGGCATGGATTACTTTATATCCATGCTTTATGGGAGTATTGTAAAACAATGGTGAGGGAAGAGCTTTTCGCCTGATCTTTTCCTCTCAATCAACGACTACAGCTCTTTCAATAGAAAACGGGTCGTTGTTTGAGGGGGAGAGTAAATGGAAAAAATCTAAGGGGTTCTAAAAGACTGTTGGATGCGATGAAAGTGTAATTATAAGATGTTTGTTGTATTCTAATGGGTTAATATTTGGAGGGGAGCTAATTAATTTTAACTCAAAGGTCCAAAGTTAACTAGTGTTGTAATGCTTAGGGTTTAAAAAGCATTTGCTCGTTGTTTCCTAGCCTTACTAACCAATAGGGACTAAGTTGGCCAATTGCCTAATCTTAGAAAAGCCTTAGAAATACTTAAAACAAAAATTAAAAGAAGATGGAAACCTAAGGGACTAAATCTGCCAAGTTTCTAACTTAGAAGTATAAAAGGGGCGGCGAGTTGCCATTTGGTCAAATCTTTCGAAAATCGGTCAAAGATAAAACACACACACACACACACTCGCAACTCGCCGCCAAGAACTAAGCCTCAAATCGCCGATTTCCAGTGTTTCTTGCAAAGGTAATCATCGAACCTTAATCTATATCATGTATTCAGTATGTATATCAATGGAATCGAATGGAAACACATTAAAAAGTGTAGAAAAAATAGATCTAGGTTCGTTTTAGATGTAAATACCTATGTAGTGTTGTAAGATGTGACTTAGTTGCTGGGAATTGTTCATAAGGTATATATTAATGAGTTTTGATGTGTGGTTTTCTATCTCAAACAATAGTGAATGAGTTGCCTTTGATTCTTAACGGCGGGTTGTAGTTTAAAAGGTAGATAATAGTGGTTTGATGTAAAGGAAATGGTGCAATGTATATTATAGCACTAGGAATGCTTAGGATTTTTTTTGTTATGTGATTAGTGTTGAAAAAGGAGGTGCGGGGTTTGAATTTTAAGAAACTAGTCCGAATGGCGAGTTGCGTATGTTCTAGGTGGCGAGTTGGTTATTTTATTAGTTTTTAATAAAATACTCAACCCGCTGGTTCAAACGGCGGGTTGATTCACAGCGAGTTGCCTAACGGCGGGTTGACTCATAGCGGGTTGCCTAACAGCGGGTTGCCTAACAGCGGGTTGCCTAACAGCGGGTTGCCTAACAGCGGGTTGCCTAACAGCGGGTTGCCTAACAGCGGGTTGCCTAACGGCGGGTTGACTCACAGCGAGTTGTCGAATGGCGAGTTGGCCAACAGCGGGTTGCTTAAAAGGCGGGTTGTCTCACAGCGAGTTGTCGAATGGCGAGTTGGCCAACAGCGGGTTGCCATAATTTTCTATTATTTTATTCCAACAGGTAAACCGCCGTCTCTCGGCGGTTTGGTCGAATATTTTTATATTTTCGCGGCGGTTTGCTCAATTCTCCTAACGGCGAGTTGGCATTCTGCCTGGCGGCGGTTTGGGCTAAGTTTCATATTTTGACCCATTGAGCCCAATAATCTATCAAGGCCCATTCGAATGACCCAGTTGCTTTTCTAAACCCCATCCGGGCTTAGTTAACATAAGTTAATTGATCGCCTGTTGGATTAATAGTAGATTTTAATCAAAACCCCCCCCCCCCCCCCCCCCCCCCCCCCCCCCCCCCCCCCCCCCGAGTTTCTATTTTTAATCAATCGTGGAATGACATGACCTTAATCAATGCTGAAGTTCTCTCTAACTTCGTTTCTCTGCAATGTTTGTCTTCTTTGTTAAATGCTCTTTTGCAGAATACGATGGCAGAACAAAATGTTCCCGCTCAACCTCCTACAAGAACAGATGAGCAGATTGTACCTCGCTCTCAGTGGTTAACAATCGGGAAAAGCAACCTACTCTTCAATGCACAAAAGATTCAAAAGAACCCCATCTTTCAGATATCAGTAGACATCCTGAGTAATACCAACTTCTTCCAAGCATTCACTGCCTCAGCAAATGTTCCTGCTATCTACCTGCAACAGTTCTGGAACACAATGAAATATAACGAGAAGACATCGGGTTTATTAGTTGTCAAGTTGCATGAACAATGGTTCGAATTAAGTGCTGATTTCTCAGAAAGGCATTAGCAATTACTCTTGTCATCCTTAGCTCATCACGTTTGTGTTACCCTCCGTTGGTACACTGTCATTGATTTTGTTAATGAGCTGGGGGTATCCTGATACCTGTAGAAATTGTCTCCAACATAAAGGTGAATTATGTGTATCAACCATGGAGGGCACTTCTATCCTTAATCAACCAGTGCTTGACAGGAAAGACTTCTGGCAGTGACAAACCCAGACACCCAGATGTTGTGGGGAATCGTCACTCAAACTAATGTTGATCATGCATAGCTGCTATGGGAAGAGTTTACTCAAGGGATCCAGACATTTTTCTCACACAAGGCAAGCCACCCAAGCAGTGCGAAGACCCAAAGAAGAAGTAAACTCCTCTCCTCATCCCTTCATGGACGGTTTTTCCAAGGTGATAATCTACTACTTGGCAAGCAATAACAAATCCATAGACGATCATTAATTCTGCTGTTCAATCATACTGGAGATGATTATGTAATTACGGAAAATCTCAAAAGTTTGTCCCTAATGGTGAGTTCTGTTGAATTTTTCTAGTGTTTGGAATGGCAATTCCGGCTCCCCTGATAACTTAGCCATTCCCAATTCCTCTTATTATCATAAGTATCCGGAAATGGTTGCTTAGAATACAAAGAAAAACCCCTCAAGAACAGTGCAAGTGTGCAACTGCAACAAAGCGTGCTACACCAAAAAGAGCCCACAACCCACACACAGTCAACAACAATCAAGCCAGCTCCTTCCCTGCCGTCAAAGAAACCTTCAAGCGTAAGCTTCCACAGAAAGTGAGAAGGGAAAAAAGCCTCTTTCCAACTTGTTGACGAAGATGATGAAGTTCAATCAAGAATCTATCCTCAAGAAGAAGGTAAATGATCCTGCTCTCGAGAAGGGGCTAGAAGAGAGTTTGGAAAGACTTCAAGAAAAAGGGAGAAGGAGAAGGTGATGATGCTGACTTGGGAACGAGCTATTAAACTTAGCTTGGATCTAGCCTTTCTGCCACAAGGTCGGGCACCTGTTTTGAAGGAGTATAGTAACATCAGGGAACCCTAGTATCAGAAACAACTTCCAAACTGCCATGGAAGTAGTTGGAGGGGAAAAGGAAGGCCGTTGTAACTGAGACAAGTAGCTCTTCCCTGATCGATCTGTCAAGAAGAAAAGAAATATCTGATCAGTTTATCCTCTTGTTAGGCGGGTCAAACTTCTCTTGATTCAACCAACGGGACCCTCTTCTCAACCTGAGATGACACAATCAGAGAAGTGATCCATGAATCTTCAATCCCACATCGGATTCGAACCGAACAGAAGTGAAACAGAAACCGCTGCTGACTCCTAAAAGTGACAAGTTCAAGGGTGAAGTAGACTCGTTACCGTAACTCAGGAGTAAGCCTTCCTGTATTAGACCTGAAAAGGGCATGAGGCTCTGATGGACCGACCTGCTTGAGCCCATGAAGAAGACCAGTCTGGATCAACTCTGGAAAATTACATGTGTCTCTGCCTGGACAAACCCTGAGCAATGGATGATGAATCCTGCAACAGCTACCAAAGGTTCATGAAAACCTGAAGCTCATAACAGAACGAAGTGTCATCGATGATTATAACCAAAAGTCATTCTGGTTCTATGTCTTCCATGAAAAATCTCGATGACACTTTTAACTTTGGGGATCAATTTCTTTATGACAAACCAACCGAAGATGATCAGGAGAAATCTAAAGTTAGAGAGGAGTCTGAGTCCACCGTACCTGATCCAGATCAGACAGTAACGTCAACTCCTCCAGTGATTGCTCCCTTCACAGATGTCACATCTTCTAAGCCGTCATTACTAGTCACTCCTCCACCAATCAACACGGAAGCTACAACAATCACCACATCTCTCCCTGAAATCACTCCATTCATCGCCCTTCAGCTAAGAGTGGCAAGATTGGAGCAAGAGATGTCTGAAGTAAAGAAGACTGATCACTCTGCTGATGTTTTGGCTTCAATTAGATCCCAAGTTCCTACGGCTGTTGATAAATATCTAGGAACAAAACTTGATGATGCTCTCCTTAAGGTTCTTGAACGACACACTGCAGATTTAATCGAGAAATACTCAGTGCAGCCTGGCCCAGAGTCTATCCAGAATCAAGAATCTGAAAAGAGTCCGAAGGAGATTATCAGAATCAAAAGGGAACAAGGTGAGGAGAAACAAGATTCAACTTACTCAATCAGGAACATGATAAATTTGATCTCTTGAAGAATTTGATCTAAAGAGTGATCTCTTCAAACAATGAATAATTAAGATCAAGTCTGCAAACAGAAATACTGCCATCTACCATTCTATACCATGCACTTAATGGAAGCTTTGGTAGCAGATGAAAGACGCCATAGTAAGGATAGTTGCAGACAAGGTTAAGATCACCAAGAGGAAAGCTGATAGTGTTGATGATAAAGACGATGATGATGATTTGAAGGCCCTTCAGCTGGATCAAACCAGGGTTTAGGTCAACCAAAGAGAAGAAGATCTGATTCGGCCGCCTTCTGGGTAGCTCACCTCCTCCGAAAGATGATACAAAGTTAAATAAAAACCAGGGAGTCTGTTGATTGCTACCAAACAACATCCAGCTCTCACCTCAACTAGATGGCAGATCACTGAAAAGAGAATGATGTGCCGACTCTTCGATGGACAGATCTGATCCGAATCTAAGCATTTTGAACAATCTTCAGATGACAGTACAATGCAGGATGAAGGGGAATGTCTCAGATTAGAGGACCTGACAACGTCACATTCCCAAGGTATCGACCACTACGTGGTTTAAGCCGATTCCAGAAAGCGAGAGACCTGCTACACCTGAACCAGAATGGACCATTCCCCCGAATGATTTCCCGGAACCAGAGAATAACTGGGCAAATACATACGCCACAGCGTATAAAGTTCCTGAGGAGAACAAGCTTCAAAGGAAGACATATGATATTGGGTCGTTCATCAAATGGTTCTGCAGACGAACAGGAAAGAAGAAGCTCTGCAAAGCTGATCTAGAAGGTCCAGCTTTCAACCTTGTTAAAGCCTTTCATAAGAACAACGTCTTTCTTCAATATCAGATGGATGAATGCCATAAGCTGCTGACAAATAAGGTTGATTTGAGTAATCCTGAGGGTCATCAAATTCTGAGAAATATATATGAACCACTGCCCTTAGGAGGACCACCAGGTCAGGTAACTATTCAACCATAATTCTTCTTCAACAAGGATCTGGATTATCTTCTGACAGGTGACAAAGAGCGAAGAATTGCCTTATCCATATCCAAGCTCAAAGCCGCTCGTTACCTAGACTTCGGCCTTGAAGAATTAGTTCCATCATTGTGGGTTGAGAGTGAACGCGAATATGACATCAGTGCGGTCTATGGCATCACTCACTGGTGGTTTAGGAGAAAGGAATTCTACATCAATAAACACAGTGAGTCCTCTGATCGTGAAGCAGTCAGATCGCAGATGCGAATTCTCAGTGTGATCAGTGTCAAGGTATTCGAAAAATACGGATACAACTACCTAAGAGAGATAATTCTACGCCGTGCTGATTACCAAGAGTACAAGATCTCGGAAAAGGATTTCAAAAATCTTCATCCAAATGATTTTGAAGATCTGTTCCTTCTCAATATTCAAGAAAAGCTCAACCATCTGCCCAAGACAGACAAGATAGTCTTACCACATCATCAACATGTGTGATAAGAACCTGGTATTCAGGGAATCGTGTTTTAGGAGGACTTGAGCTCTGGGATTAGAAAGTTATCAAACAAAGTTAACTTGACGTCAAAAAATTGGGGATGCAGACCCGACATATTACTTCAAGAAGATTATACGTTTGTCCCTAAGACCACGAGCCGTTGTCTACAGAGACAGAAATGATCAAAGAATGTTGATGAGGTGAATGAGCTTCTCTAGGTTAGCGTTTGGGACGTTTGTGTCAAGAGTAATGGAAAAAACTGGACCCACCGCCAGATGGTTTAAAGCTTTCTTCTGTTCGTAGTACAATAAGGGCTTGGTGACTAGGAATCGTGGTCTGAGGATGACAAGAGAAAGAAGCACAGACTCATCCACTGCGATTGGAGAAAAGACTACAGATCAGGCCAAGGATTCTTTTAAAAAGGTCTTGAAAAGCTTTGTTGGAGGAAGAATAAGAGATATTGACTACAGGCTGATCAACAGAACAACGTGACGACATCCTCATTACAATAAAAAGGTCAATTTTGTCTCTTATTATGAAAAATATATCATGTACATTAGTTAAGTTGTTAATCTTTTTGATGACTGAGTGTAGGAGAAATTTCATTTCCCTCACGATTGAGGCGGGCAGCAGTTATATGTCTCTTACACGACTCTGCGATTTAACGGCCACAACTTTTCTCCAAATTTTTCATAACATATTTAAATCAATTGATATCCAAAATGTCAAAGGGGTTTAAAATTTTTTTGAAACTAAGGGCGAGAAAATGTGATTAAAATATGATGTGTATAAGAATAACAGTGATTTATTTGGGATATATACTTCCGCCCAACGTGCTAATAATTTCGAATTACCGAAGCACATTTGGAGGGGGAGCGTTTTTGAAAAAAAATCAAAACGATCGAGGTACTAACGCTTTGATATTTTATCATAACGTACCTTAATTGAATTTTCAATGGTTTTTGGAAAGGAGAACTGATACCAAAAGGACGACATGCATTTTACTTATGTGGAGTTATAAGGGGGGGATTGGCAAGGTTTTAAATACTATTCCCAATGATCCTAGCCATAAACCGGAGGGATCTACCCAGGGACAATCCACTAGTTAGTGTAGGAAAGAAAGTCCTTAGGTTTAATGAAATGGGAATATTGGAGGTAGAAAGTGAGAATAGGGAAAAGTGTCGATCTGAGATGAAGTAGTATGGAATAACCTAACAAGGTTCTTGTCCATGAAGTTCGGTAAGTACTGAAGGGGTGAAGAATTAAAAGAATTTTAGGTTAAAGGGTGTATAAGAAAGAAGCCATCCATTCTTTAGGTAGAAGGAAAGAAACCAGGGTCAATACATATGCTGTCAGAATCACAAGTTGATTGCTGACATTGAAGACGACATCATGGACCCAGTGATGCAATGCACAACCCTTCCTAGCCATTCGAGTTTCTCTTGAAAGAAACTTGTCTCATTTGTCACGGAGACTAAACATGCAATCTACTGTCTCACTCACTCCGAGTAAGTTGGTATTGAAAAGGTGGCAGTCAGCTCCAGCCTCCGATCACTAAAATCAAAGCGCACTTTCGAGTCTAGAGCCAAGAGATCATCAGTTAATCTCGTTAGGACACATTTCCAATTATCTTGTCTCTCACACACTGTGGAAACAAGGTTATCTTAAGAGTCCTACGCATTATCCTTGTGATATTGCCAGAACATCCGAGTGATACAAATGTATTCACAATGAAGATGGAAATCCTGCTAGAGCCAACATCAAACAAGCTCTAGGTAGGTGACTTGTGCGATTCTACAAGAATCAAACTTGTGTCATCTGGAAAGAAACGATGGTGCGATTCTACGTGAATCAAACTTGTTCCAGCATAAGAATTGACGGTTATTGAACATTTGACAACCAATCAAAACTATCGAAGTGTTACAAAATATTTTCATAATTAACACTTAGACTGATTTTTCAAATCAATTTTCTCTTTATTGCTAACTGTTTCATTACAGGATCATTTAAAGATGGAGATGGAGATACCCAGTTCCAGTAATGTCAAGTTAATATCCGAATGCTCAGACATGACCTACACTTGTTATGAAGTTATGAAAGATCTCATAAAGGTGTCAAAGCTTCCGCAAACTCTGATATCATATTCTTCTTCACAAGTGCACAAGATGGCAATAGATTACTAGATGATGAGAGATTAAGTTTGGCTGATGATCTCAAGAAAGCTCATGATCACAATCAAAACAAGTCAAAGTGAACAAGCTCAATTGTTATCAAAAGATCACAAACACTAAATTACCTCGATGAACATGAAGAATCAAAAGACTGCAAGCTATAAGAGCTTAAGTCTAGTGTTTTTAAGGGTGACCTCCCTTAGGGGGAGATTGTTAGATATGAGTAAAAGACTCGGTCACCCCGTATATTTATTGTTTATAATAGTTCGTAGTTTAATAGTTAATCGTATGTCTTTCGGTTTTAAGCCGGGTACTAATACCCGGTATTTTGTAAAAACTATATAAGCCTCTTCCAACTTTGGAAGAGGCAAGCTAGTCATTATTTCCTTTTCATAGAAACACACTTTCTCTCACTAGAAAACTCTCTCATGTGTTTCTCTCTCTAGAAACTAGCCAAATCCAAGAATCATCACCGTATTATGAAATAAACGATCCTATAGTACTTCACTATCAACTACCACCATCAACCTCAACCAAGTACCTATTATAATAACATTATGATCCGACCACAGATCCGCCCACATATCCGCCGTGTCAGATCATTCGAGTTTTCCTATTGTACAATGCTTATTAAATTTCTAGTAACTTGATTCATCTAAATTGTTGGTTTACTTGAGGGAAACCAATTGATTTTAGTAATCCCAATTCATAAAGATTATGCTCTTAAATGATGAGATGTGAGAATGGGTTTTGTGTCCTCGGTATACCGTGATAAATATTGAGCGCTTATGGGTTTTGATTTTGTGTTTGAGTTAATGA
>BQNB010069455.1:0-33481 GCA_026074375.1 Tanacetum coccineum | reverse complement strand
GAGAGGCTTCAAAATCCGGGCAATCCTGGACAATAAAAATCACGAAACACGAAACACGAGAAAGGAAAGAGGCGAGCCCTCTCACATTAATTGTTAGAAAATAGATAAGAAGATAGAAATGCTTGTTTTTGTTAACCGAGTCACGAGCTTGACTCGACCCCGAATTAAATTGTCCTTGGGGAAGCAAATGAGATGCCACCGGCTCTAAGTGAAGATGTCAGGGTCAAAGATCGTATCTTCACTCCCGGTGGAGCAAGATAAAGGAGAGACCTCGGGGTAGATGAGAAATGGGAGAAAAGTCCGAATGACAAATGTGAATGAATCGTCATCTTCAACATTTTGAGAAAAATCAATCTTACTTCCCCTTTGGTCATCATTAAGCTCATTAAAATTATCAATCACGGGAGCATCGGGCTCAAAATATAAGCAAATCTCAACATCCGGTGGTTCCGGAGGAGGATGAGGAAATGACGGATCAAAATGAAATGATTCAAACTCGGGAAGAGAGTAATTAGCATGAGTAGTGGTACTGCCACTTCTCATCTCTTCCGTATGATCGCTTAAAGACTCGAATTCGGGTAAAGAATTATCCGAATGAGAAAGAAAAGTATCGGACGAATCACTATCCGTGACTGGAATAGGAGTAGGATTGTCTTTCAAAGATTCGATATTAGTAATAAGACAACTTATTTTCAACAATCTCTCACGAAGGATAACGTCTTGAATTTGAAGTATATCTTCTAAATCAAACTCTTTTTCTTCTTGTTCGATATCATTCACATCCTCGAAGATAACGTACTCGATGTCCTCAAAATCATTGTCATCCCTGGAAGTATCATCATTTGGATGAAAATCGGCTTCAACAATTCCCGGTGGAATTGGAGCAATATGAGCAAGTTCACCGACGAACTCCTCAAGAATAGGGTCGATCTTAGAAGAATAAACAATCAAAGTATCACGGTTAATCAAAGATTCCACAAGATCGATTTCAACATTAACACGATTATTATCACAAGTAGGCACATCACTCGTATCGTCGAAAATACCCTCAAACTCACTTGGGATTGTGACAAGGTTCTCAATACTAGACTTTATTATTTCGTCCAATTTCGTTGCTGGAATAGTGCTAAGATGCTCATCCCCTATACTTAGAGAGTTATCGGGCTCCTCGATCGGTAAGTCGGGTCTGATTGCTTTAGACGTAGAATATCGAGCAATAATATCTCCTAAAGGAATATAATCATCCTCGTCGACAAAAGGATTAGAAAGCATGCGATGACGGGCAGCAGAATACCTTTCTTCATTGTAAGCTTGCTCCTTTTTACGAACTTCGCTGCCCCATTCATTAAAATCTTGCTTAAGTTTCGGAATTCTAATCTCACAATCTCTCTCGTATTCTTCATCAATCTTCTCGCCTTGAAATCTTTTATAACCTAAATCATTCGTGAGATCTTTAATTTTGTAATCAACCAATTGCTGCTCATGCCTCATTTCCTCGATACTCATATCCTCTATTTTCTTTCTTCGATCTCGTTTTATTTCTTCAAGCTCTTCTTGTATTTTATGGAGGGCTTGTAGAATTCCATGACTATCGACGAAGTCTTGCGGGGGTTGTGGTTGGTCAAAACCGGAAGAATCATAACTCGGATTAGGTTCATAATAAGTTCCATTAATCGGTTGACATTGATAATCACAGTGAGGACCCCCTCAATAAGCACAACAAAGATATTGTGGTGAAGTTAGTGGAAAATTATTATCGAAATTTTGATCGAAACACGGGTTCGGATTATAATCAAACGGAACATGTGGTGAACAATCATAACCAAAATGAGCATCGTTTCCACATAAATCACAAATAATCGTCTTGTACTGGGGTTGTGAAGAGTAGTCGGAAAAATATTGAGAATTATCGAAAGAATTCGGATTACATCGTGGACAAAATGAACCGACAAATGGCTCTCCACACCCGTAGCAAGGTTGATAAAATGAAGACATGTCGAAGAATTAATCGAATAAGAGGGTAAAGAGAATAAGAATTAAACGAATAAGAGGATCGAGAAGAATATTTATAGATTTTTCAAATAATACATAAGGAAAAATAAGAAAGAAAAATATTTTTGGATTTTTATTTTTAAGATAAAAGGAAAATATTTTTAGGTTTTTTATAAAGGAAAAGGAAAAATAAAAATAAAATAAGAAGAAAAATATTTTTGGATTTTTATATTTTTATATAAGAAAATATTTACAAATGAAAGCAATTAACTTCACGGGGAAGGATCTTCAAAAACACTAATCTTCGAACGAAACGCGAAAATCGTACACACTTCCCCGGCAGCGGCGCCAAAAACTGATCCGTCCAAATAAATACATGTAAATATATATAATATATAGATACGTATATAATAAGGATAGAAACAATTATAGTATAGTAAAGTATTTCCGTCGGGTTCTAGAAAAAACATTGACTTGGATGTAGTATTTCGTAGGGTTAAGAAAATTCATATTACCTCTTTCAAATAGTGATATCTACACATCTTAAAACTCCCCCCGGGTCGTTTATTCCCCAACGATGTGCGAATTGATCAATCCCGGTTAATCGTACGTGATAGCCAGCATGTGTGTCTCTGGTTTTTCTATATAACTCTTTGAATTGGTTTTCCTAGTCCTACTACAACCCCCACGGAAATGCATTAATAAGCCACGATTAGGTTTATACTTATTTCTTATTTTACTATGATCTTAATTTTTTGAGATTATCACTATTAATGATCACTATTTAATATATTTGACCCATCAATTTTGCTCTGCGCTAAGGGTACGAGCGTAATGTTCATCATATGCCGGGCTTTCGTTCACGCATATTTTATGGAACTAAGTAAAATAAAATTGCTTCTCCATATTACTTAAAATGACAACGTATCTTTAAATTGTATTATAAAGCTAAATTGTCGGTTTTGTAATCGCGGTAAATTCCATATTTACTATATATTTTTGCTGCGCTACACCTTTCGCTCTCTAATTCCCGCACATTATTCATTAATCACTATTCACCCGTCCTCGCTAACACAATAGTGCATCTATACATTACTCATAACATGTAATTATATTTATCTCTAAACTATTTTAAATCTCTCAAATAGTGAATGGCATAAATCACACACTTTGGCCACAAACCGTTCATAAGAACACCATAAAATAAATACACTCTCTGACTTCGTATCACGCGAAAAAGGATTACCGAAATTGAACAACGAATTGAAGAGCCGCCTATTCAATCTGAAAACCATTCACCACCGGAATTACTTTGACTAACAATCAATTAACCTAAAATCCCTCGGTTTGCTATATATGACCGTAAGCTCCGCGCCTTAGGATTGAACCCCCACGGTACCACTCAATTTCACTAATAAAAATCAAATGTTACGGATAAACAGTTAGAACCCACTTATAAAATTTACAAATTTACTCTCTGTTGCGTAAATGTACAAATGCTCAACGCTTAAGTCCATTCATTCCACACGGCCTATCCAAAGTGTAAAAATAGTTTTTAACACAACGGGCTATCACTCAATGCTCTCTAGGTCCACTCATCAGTCTTTCAACTGTGCGTGTTGCCATACACAAATTTGAGATATCAAATAAGGCTTTGTGATCGGCAATCCTTTTTTTCTTATACAATATGTAAACCACATTATAAAATTTTGCTTACTCAACATGTTCTTTAACTTGCCTAACTCTAAACTAATAAGCTAATGGCAAGGATTAAATCGCCTCCGTTTGCACAATAAGAATTAATCAATCAAACCTTTTGAACACCCCAAACAATACGACCAGACAACTCCAATTGTATAATCACACTATTTTATTTATAAACTTAAAACAAAATACTATGCACAGCTAATCGACCTTAACGCGTGATAGAGCTCTATCAATATGTACGGCGTATTTAAATCCCTACTGGATTCACCCCGATTCTCATAGTGCGCGTATACCTTTTGCTCATGCATAAGTCAATACAGATAGGCATCACTTCCTTACTAATTTTAAAATTTTTTATATACAAAAAGCATAATAGAATCCTTAGGCTCTCTAAAGAATCCCTATAGGCAGACTCTAAGTTATATTTTAAGCTGAGTTTGTAATCCATTGACCTTTTTGTATCATCCGACTTCGAGCTTAAGAATAGATCGAAAAAAATTAAATAATTTTAATACTATATCCTAAATGAATGAAAAAAAACATACTACAATAGATCTACTTTAGTTTAAACGATAAAGCCTTATAGGTGAAGACTTATCCAAATATAAGCTCGAATATTATAGTCCTCGAAATAAGCAGCTGAGAAGCTTATTCGAATAAGCTAAATATTTATTTTGCGTAACTAGAAATAAGGGATCGGAAAGTGACATATAAATAAGATGAAATACTTTGAGAAAGAGTACACTTAAAAACTTTCATCATCACTTGTATAGCCATTACATAAGTTTGAAAAATTTAATAAGCTCTCTACATTTTTTTTATATAAGCTAACAATATGAAATACAAATAATAAATCTATATAAAATCCTACATAAATTTTTTTTTAAAAGCTGGAAAAGAAAAAAGAAAGAAAGTACTCTTCAAATTGGTGCATCATTCACGATATGTAGCACAATATATGGGTACATTTTTGTCCTTTCAGTAACTTACAACCATTACATGACCACCAATCAAGCTGAGGGGATAAACTTGTCATTTTCGCACATGCGTCTTAATGCCAAAGATTGGCGTGAACCATCTCGTAAGCGTCAGCTAGTTCCCCCATTAAGTAAGGCTACATAGCTATGATGATGCCCATAACTTGTTGACTGATAAGAATCAGTTTATAAGAAACACCGCCACGTGTCACGATTTGGTTAGTCATCCAAAACTAAGTTGCCTTTGTAAGTCGCCACATGTGACATGTGAGGATTTATTTTGAGTACACGTGAGGCTGATGTCACTTTCTTCATATCTATTTCATTTCGTTATATGTATAAAACTTAAATGGGCCTCATTTAATATATTGTTGTTGAGCCACAATTTGGTCTAGAAAATATGTGGGCTAGATCGGCCCATATAAGCGGGTTACAGGCCGGCCCAATAAACAATGAAGGCACTGTTGGACTCAAATTTTTGCGCTCATTCCATTCTCGTGCTCGGTTTTGTCCGGTTTTGTCTTTTCTTTTGTCCATTTCTTTAATATCCGTACTTGCACATACACAAACACAAAAATAAGCATATATTTACAATTTTATTATGTTTTTGGTCTTTTAGGTTCCTTTTTCAAGGTAAATAGTGTGTATAAAATAGCGAATACCAATAGGATAAGGTGTAAAGGTGTAACGAAACAAATATTTGGTGGTGTAAGAAAATGAAATGAATGGCTCGGCAAGTTTTTCTAGGGGTATCTTACTTTAAAAATGAGAGTAAACAAAAGGGTTTATTTAGGGGTTAACTAACCGATGTGGTTAGTTAATTTCACAATATGTATAGGCTTTTTTGTGTAATCCTAGAACTTTACCAGTTTAGAAAGGTTACTCCATCTATTTAAAATAGTGCTTATTCTTATGGTCTCGAGTAGTATACCAAGCCAAGTTCTAAAGTTCACTACAGTCATAGGAACACTCATATTTTTGTGGAATTTAAGGTACAAATTGGGAAATGGAATAGGCTAAATCCACACAATATGGAATTAAGGGTTAGGTGTGTGGGTTATGTAACTTATAATTTCACAAAAATATGCTAAAAAAATTAACAAAATTTGAGTATAAATTAAGCAGATTAATGTAAAAATAAGGACAAGTAAGTAATCTAATTCTCCTCCCCCCACTTGAGATATACAACGACCTCGTTGTATAAATATAACATGAAAAACAAGAAATTAAAGAATTAGTATAGAAAACTACCCCGGGATTTGCTCGGTATGATCCTCCATGTTGCGTATATGAGCAAGAATGTGTTTTGTAAATGCGTTTAGATACCAGCATGACTACAACACACATAGAATTCCAGAAAATTAGAATCACCAAATTCATTCAATCGTTCAGAAGGTTCCTGTATTATTGCTCAGAAAACAAAAGAAATTTTATCTCCAGAAATCGTCTATTAGAAAATAAAAACTAAAAACGAAAACAGAATCTGTACAGGAAGTCAATACACCGTATCTACATTTCAGGATACGCCGTATTGAAACTTGTAATAAAAATCCTAAGTATGAGTTAGAGGTCGAATACGCTGTATTTATTTAACGAATGTGCAATATCGACAAGTCTGACAATAAAGTTTTAAGGTGCAGAAAAGTAGGGATAACGTCCAGGTGGGTCAATATGATGTATCCATTGAGTTTGGATACGCCGTATCGACTACGTAGGAAGACAAACTTGATAACAAAATTGAAATACATTCCAGGTTGTCTTCCGGCAAGCACTTTTGTTTACAGAAAAGTCTTTAAGTTAGACTTGCTTCCAGCTTCTACTTGGTACGTGTCACGGGCCATCCTTCGTCCTTCGTTCAGAAAATATCTTGGTAGACTTGAGACACGTTTTCTTCGGTTCGGACCCAAATGTCAAATTCATATTTCTTGATTGCGACATATTCCTCCGCTGGTCCGAATGAATATTTAACTACCTTGAACTTCTCTGATTTGCATGTTTGTGGTTTCATGTAAGGAATTACAAGTAGCTTGCATCTTTTCTCCTTGAATCATTCTTCTTCTTCGTTAACATAGTAAGGAGGGTCTTTATGAATCAAGTAGTCTTCTAAATCATCTACGTCATCATAGTCATCTCCCATAAGCTTGTGTTCATCAACCCATCCTTCATTCTCTTGAGTTTCATAATCATTGTTTGTTCTTGCATAATCATTAAATATCCTAGAAACATCAAGATAAGGGTTATAGTAAGAATTAGCATTAGATCCTATGTGGGTTGCACGCTCAAAATCATCCCATTCATTACTAGGCGAACAATGGGTCCTAGCATTGTCACTTGATTCTTCATCTAACCCTTTCAATCCTTCGAAGATGGCATTACTTTTTAAAGCTTTGTCTTTTAATTCACCGTCTTCAAGATTCTCATACCATTCATTACTCTCGAAGTAAATCATATCCCTAATTCGAATCGCTCCAGGTAAATCTTCACCATTGCAATATTTTTCCATTATCTAACTGAAAGTGGGCCACTTAGCATGTCCATTCTTGAAGCAAAACGGTTTGCAAACATGTTCAATATCGTCACTAGGTTCCATCCAAGGTCCATAATACAACCATGGCATATTGGCCACCCATTGAACGTCTTTGTTCCATTCATATATCCAAGCGTCTTTATATTCATCATAAGTCTTAAATCCTGGGATATCATTAGTGAGTACATCCACATCAATCTAAAGCAGATAATTAAATTCCTTGAATGCTTCACATAGAGGTGTTTCGAACTAGAATATGTCGGTTTCAATCCTAAAGATTTCAGCAATTTTAGTTTCTTCAATTAGGTTTCCATCTCCAAGCTTAGAAAGCTCATCATCTTTTATCACCTCTTCATCATCCCCTCTTGTCCAATAAATCCATAACATATTCTTCGTGTACCAATCCATCGTCATATAATTACTAAACTTCGAAGCCAACCATTCACCAAAATCAACATTTGATAGATCGTATTCCATACCGACATCAAATCCATAAACCTCCTTTTGTATCTTAACTTCCATGTACTCTTCGAATTGCTTTTTGTAACTCTGGATCAACCATGTAGCAATCACACTCTCCTTGACTTCATTACTAACCATCGTATGATCACCGTATTTCAAATCTAGCCATTGCTCCACAGTTACATCAATCAATCTTACCAATCTCTTATTATTGAAAAGCACCGCTTCAGCATACATTTTCTCACACTCATCATAACATAATTTCCTTTCATAAACATCAAGGTTCCCATTATATAAATCATCCATTTGTTGCCCAACACTTGGGGAATAAGAAAGCTCAGGAATTTTTACCTCATAAGTAAATAAATCGTCATCCATTCTACTTAATCAGTTGAATTTATTAAAAATGTCCCAAGAGGTGTATCACAAGTAAACAAATCATCATCGATCATGAGTAACCCCAGTATTTCGGATTCTTCCTTAATTACCTTCATCTTAGCTACTGAAAAGAATCATAGAATCCTTAGTAGAATAAGTTTGGGAGAAGGTATATATAGACAATTAAACACGAAATCCGAATATGAAACACCGACTGCTATATCAGATGGTTGATACGCCGTATTCAATTGATTGAATACGCCGTATTGAGCAGTTATGAATACGTTGTACTGTTTACAAAAGGGGGATATGCCGTATTCAACTAGGTGAATATGTCGTATCGGTTGTTCGACCAAAACAATAACAGAAAAGAAAATCAATGCAGAAAAACATACAAATATGAAAAATTATACAATGCAAACTAATCTATTGAAATAAACAAATAAGATACAAAATTATAAAAATAAATTGCACTAAACTAAGAATACCAATAAACAAGAATTAAACAAATTCACTCCCCGGCAGCGACGCCAAAAATTTGATGTGTCATTGTGCGTAGGTAATTTATTATTCAAGTCTTATTATTTATATTTTGCCGACTTAACCTATTAACAAACACTAACGGGCAGTGTACCCGATCAGTTGTAGGTTCGTTGATAAGTAGGGTGTCGATCACTAAGAGCGAGTGTTAACACTTAAATCTATCAGTATTTTAGTTATCTAAGTTAGTCCTAATTTATTATGTGTTAAATCTAAGTTAAACCTAAACTAAAGCAAAAAAGGGGTTTTTTAGCCTGAGAGACCGGCACGAGTTTTGGTTTACTTAAACTAAGAGGACGGCGATTAACACACACAAGTTGATAGATAAAATATAGAGAAGCGGTCAAGCCTAATGTAAGAAAAACTCATTAACCATATTTGATCTAATATAATGCAGGTTTTGTTTATAAGTGCAATGATTGTCTTATCTCGTTAGTGACATATCATTCCTAGGTTTAGATAGTACTTTTTCCTAAACCCTAGACTTTGCAATTCTGTACAATTAACCAAATCCGCATAAAGCATTCGTGGTTGATTATAATCTATCTTAGGAGACAATAATGGTGATCTTATCAAATCCTAGCTCATCTATACTTCACTAACTAACTGCTTAACGGCTCTTTATATACTAGTAGTGTACTGTCCAGATCTTTACCCAGGGAATCAGAACGTTATTTGTTAATCCTAAGTCATCTGCTAGTTTCACTATTCACTAAACCAAGGGCAAAGATAGGTCAATATTTGTGATCTTATTACTCTAGATATATAAATTGCAGATATGGAGAGCTATCCTGTCATCTAGCTAATGCTCTATTTATATTCCTAGATTCAGTTGACTAATAGGTCGCATACTTAAGCACATAAATGAGCATAAATTGATAAACATAAAACAACACCCAACGAATAAGCATACAATCTAAATAAACATAAACCAAACATTAAATTATCATAAACATGACTAATACCTAAAGGTATTATCCAATAGCCATTATAACTATACAAATGTCATAGACGAACGATTTAGGTAAACTAAACAATAATGAACGATACCAGAAACCAAACGCGTATTTAGAGTATAGTAATTACAAGGGTTTTCCCATGGATTGAAGTTTGTTGCAAGACCTTCTTGGCTTCTCTTCTATTCTAAAAATCAAACTTGGTGTTTAATGCCTCTCTCTTTGTTTTGTGCACACTTCAATTTGTATTTGGGGTTCGGTATTTATAGGCTTTGGAATTTGGTCGATACGCTATATTGAAAGAGTTCAATACGGCGTATTGGGGTTTCTTGGCTTGGGCTCCACAATTATTATATTCCAGAATATTTTATGACCTGCAATCCAATACGACGTATGGATTTCTTCTGGATACAGTGTATATATCATCTCTTCATGGATGCTGAGTGAATATTAGGGCACGGATACGCTGTATCTTTCTTAATGGATACGACGTATAGGTTTTCAAAATAGTGCTCTTCAAAATTTCTTCGTTTAAGCTCCAAAATGTGTGCCTTTTGATTAACTTTCACTCTTTGCTCGATAATTACTGCAAATAACAAATATAATCAATTAAGTGCCAATTTATGCATAAATAATGTAAAATGAGCAATATAGCTTGGATAAATGATGGTATAAAATAGACGTTATTTGATGTCATCAGCCATGCTGGACATTTGATTATACGCACGTATATTCTCCATTAAATGCTTATTTCTAAAAAACTCTTTTGTGTACTCTAGCGAATCTAACTCTAGTTCTAAAGCAGCCTTTCCTCCTCCACAACATTTATGATATTCAATCTTACCACCCGGAGTGCCTCCTTTAAAATGTTCCTCGTACCAAAATGAAGCTTTACAATGTTTACAACAGCAAGTACAGTCGACTAAATCAATGTAAGAAGATGACACACCTGCATTCAATGGTTTACAGAGAACGAAACATAACTTAGAATAACAAAGAGGATATGCAAATTGGAACAGAAAATGAAGATGCGATACTGAATTAGAAGTTGACAGAATTTCAATCAGAGTAACAAATGAAACATATAATCGTGTGCCAAAATTCAAAACAATGTATTACAAAAAAGAAAAAAAGGCAAAAGTTATTTGAATATTTCTAGTTCACACATGTCTAATATCAGAAGACTCCCGTAACGGTACCATAATGTATACAATGTTCTCGGGCCTTTCATTGTTGACCTGGTTCCTTACATTCTGAACGTTTGATGAACGACTCATTTATGAGTTCGAAGCGCTTGTTTCTTGATCTCGGCCTTCCCCTTTTTCGTTTACAACATAAAGAAACTTCAACAATGTTCACTGACGTTCAATAACATATACATACAACATACGTAAGTAAAAATCTTCAAAAGTAAGCATGTATAAAAAACAATGCAATAAAGCACAAACATTCCCAACCTAAGGTTACAACACTGTTTTCCCCCGCATTCGTAAGTGGGACAACATGAATTGTTGAAGAAGTACCCAAACAGCGCTGTTGGCCACTTTCGCCACTGGGTTTTGACACAACCGACGTCTTACGTAAACCTGCATGAACAACAAATTCAGGAACAACTACTAACCGAGAAACTGAGAAAATATTTTAAAAGGCCAAAAAAAAATTAATCGTGAATTCCAACATCACTTGAGCCCACGTTTCCAGGTTTCCCACGCGTCGCTAAAACTACCACATCCATTGCAGTTGTGTCCAAACATTGTCTCGAAATACGTGCAGCGACACTAGTTTCAAAATTCAGCTCTGGTGTCCGCGGTGTTAGAGATGGCCATACACTTTGCCATAAACCATACGAAGCAGGTATACCTGTAATAACAAATAGAATTGTCTTTAAAAATCCAAGCTAAAAACAAATCTAGCAATAATGCTATGCATGACAGTTGCGCCAAACCTTGAAAGTAACAGTGTCCTGTAGTACCAGTTCCAACAATTACATCATCAACCAAAGGAAAACCACTCGAACCTTGCTCACATTCATTTTAAAGACCTACTAATCCTGAATCCCTCAATTTGTGTAACAACACGGTCATAGGAGAAATCCAAGCGGTTGCAGGCCCACTTTTAGATACGAAAGACGGTTGAGTGATACTACGTATTTGAAATATCGATTGTTGATCAAGAAATGGAATGGGGCAAGAACTTGCATAAAAGTGACAACAAACTTCAGTTACAAAAAAGAGAGTTACGTTAATTAGTATAAAACAAACCATAAATGAAAAAAACACGCAAAAGACAACTAACCTTTAATTTGAACACCACTTAACCCTGCATAAGCAATAAGTGAGGTAATATTGTTCACACAAACCTCATAACCGCGTTGATGCAAACCACCATCAGAAAGTCCACTACTTCCAAAAGCGTTGGTCAAAACCCGTGGTGCAACATCTTAAGTCTCCAACGGAAGCCGTAAACTTAAACCCCGGCCATCGTTTTTTATTCTTATCATGCAGCTTAGGATTACTACTTTTAAATTCATGTTTTTCTTTGCCTCTCATGTTTAAAAAAAGTAGTGTAAATATGGATAATGCAAGAAAAGAATGTGCAAAAGATAGCAAGTATTTTCAATCTATGTATATCCATTATAAGTTTTAAAACCACTGTTAATGCCAGTTTACAAATTAGCTAGAAAAATATAGAAAGTACATCGGAAGAAAAAGAATTCACAAAAATGGGTAAAAAACATACTTCAATCCAAAATTATTCACAAACTAAGAAATCCTTACACAACTAATTCTTTCATCCTATTTAACCTGAAGCGCAAATATAACCATACAGCAATCACAAACAATATATAACCACACATCAAGTTCTAATGGTATCACATCTGTAATGCATAAAATAAATAACATAAATGAATAAATTCATTTGAAAGCAACATAAGAATCTATACAAAAAGTTATAATGCAATCATATATCTACCATAAATAGAACCACACACAATTGCAAACACTATATAATTACGCATCACTTTCTAACGTTATGAAATTTGTAATACATTTAAGAATCTACACAAAAAGTGCAATGCAATCATATTCCTAAAATGGAACCACATACAATTGCAAAGACTATATAACTAGGCATCAATATCTAACGCTGTGACATTTGCAATACATAAACTAAACAATCATAAACGCACAAAATAATTTCAAACCCACATAACTAAAATCGAAACAGGAATTTCAAAATTTTCTTAGCTCTAAGAAGTGAGTGAAATCGATTTTGTGAAGCATAAATCACCTTGCGTAAAACGTAGCTGTTGTTAAATTACACATGTTGTTATCCCACATACTTAATCCATAAACACAACCTAAATTACCAATATCTTAGAAAGAGAGGGAGAGATTTTGAGAGAGAAAGAAATAAGAGAAGGAAAAGAGGGTGGTAACCAACACCCTCTTAACATGCTAGGAGGGTGGTATTTATAGTCCATGCCAACATAAGACGTGTGTGGGCTATTGTGATAGGCCGGGCTTGGCTTGAAGTTGGCTAAGAGCCCAAAACACGGACAATATTAGATTACAATCCAAGCTCGTTAAACCCAACTAGCCTATTACAAACTAAGATTATAATGACCAAGATGACCAATAACATTCTTGTTTGACTTAATAAAATTAAGGCTAACAATCTACCTTAATGTTGAGGTTATCTTTATTTGACGTTAAGCTTTACCTTCTTTGGTATTTGGTCTTTGTCTTTTCTTGTTTGTAATGGCTTTGTTCCTTCATGCTTTATGATCTTGATCTTGAGCCTTCGTCTTTTGAGTTTAAGTTCCTGAGATCTTTAATCTTGCATCATCTCCTTGTCTTGAATCATCTTGATTTGACTTTTCTTGAGCATCTTATGCTTTTCACCGACATGCTCATACTTGTCTTGAAAGCTTGCAATCTCATCTTCTTCATCAAGGCTAATAATCTCCCATATCGAATGTTTCTTAGGCTAATAATTCCCTGGATAGCGATTCTTGTTTTGAATTTCATGATTTTGTTCTTGATGATTAGAGTTTCTGAATATGACATGAACTTAAGCTTTCTGGCCGAATACATTCTTGTTTAGTAGCAACAATCTTGATGTTGAATGTTTGAATTTTAAAGCTTGAGTATGAGCATGTGGTTATGAATATGACTAGGTGGAACGGGATAGGTACGCCATCGTCTAAACCTGCATATAAGTGTTAGTGATAAACAACAAATATGGACGAATATGGCTTTGACATTTGTTGGATTTAGGTTGTGAAAACCTCCGGTTCCCTGTTTTATAGTAAAAATAATGTACATGTGATCAGGTAGATTCAAAGAACCTCCTTGGCAGGGTTTCTAGCTCAAAGTGTTAGATCCTCTAACGCATATGCATTAGATTCACCGTACTTGCTTGTTCTCATTAACAGGACGTCTCAAAGAAGACAACACGACAAGAGTAAATCAGATAGTTAATATCTTTGTGATTAAGTCGTCAATTCATTTACTGGACCAAGTTGATATCCAGTTAGCACAAGCTCGGTTCATATAGAATCTTGCAAGTCACCTACCACAGTGCTGTTTGATGTTGACACTGGAAGGATTTCTATTTGTCACTATGAATACTAAAGAGTATCACTCTGAATGTTCTGGCAAGATTACAAGGATAATCGTAAGACTCTTTGTGCCAATTATTTTATATTGATGAACAACAAGTGTTTTACATGAATTGTGTCCTAATGAGATTTATAATTTGATCTCTTCTTGGCTCTAGACTCGATTTGTGCACTTTGGTTTTAGTAATCGGAGGCTAGAGCTGACTGCCACCTTTTCAATATCAACAATCTCGCAGTGAGATGTCAATAGATAATGCGTGTATCTCCGTGACAAATGAGACAAGTCTCTTTTGAGAGAAACTCAAATGGCTCCGAAGGGTTGTGCATTGCATCACTAGGTACGTGATGACTTTCTTCAATACTAGAAATCATCTTTGTGATTCTGATAGATTATGTATTGACCCAGTTTCTACTTAAGTGTGTGGAGGGCTTCTGATAATGCTTAAATTATACATATTTTATATGCATTACCTATGCTTTTATGTATCTATTTTGGTTAATTATAAGAACTTTTGGTATAGAATAAAGTATATTTGCTACTGTAGGTTTGTATGACATACCATGGAAGAAAACGAAAGAAAACATGAAGATTTGAAGCTTAAACGAAGAAATAACTGAAGATAAAGATCTCCCAACACATGTCCACTGTTTTGGCCATAAATATAGCATACAAACTCCGTTTGACGCGATTCTGGCAACTACACGTCCGGGAAAGAATTCTTTACAACTTTGATTTTTGGTCCAAGAGCTGAAAATGCCCCAAGTATGTCGCACTTCCTAAATGTGTGGCACACTTTTCATCACTAGCGAGAAAATATCCTTTAAAGCACGCGTCTGGATAGCCAAAAAGTCATATTTATGACTCCCATTAACTACCAAACCAATCCATTTACTTTTACTTGATCCCCAAGCATTTTTTCACTATAAATACAAGCCTTTGGTGCTAGGGAATTCCATATCTACAACACATACAACTTAGAGAGGAGGAGAACTATGTGAGGATCTTAGAATCCAATGATCCAAACACCCTTTCTCACCAACATGTAACCACCACCACCACCATAGCCACGATTTGCCCAGTCCTAACACTATTTTCCAGATCTTAACCACCACTTTTACATAACCTAAACATATTACTCGAAGGATTCACACAAAATCCTCTCGATTATCTACCATAAACCACGTTACCAAACACACCATTTGGTGACATGTTGCAGATTTCCATATGTGAACGTAACATTACCTTGGGTATATTCAGTAGCATAGGTTGTTGGTTGATCATTGGAACATTGGGTGTTAGACTAGTGGTTGTTGTAGTCGCAATATTGGTGTTGGTACTTTGTTCTCATATGTGAAACATGATATGATATTTTGATGATTTTGCTATGACTTGTGAATATATATGCTTATGAATTCGATGTTATCTTTACTAGGATCATTGTTTATCTTTTGTTATGTCATTGCAATTGAAATAGGCCGAAAGGATTAATTGTCTTGATGTATTTTGAATCGTGTTGGCCAACGAATCAATATCATACTTATAAGAATTGTGTGGTAAATTGATAAACAAACCAAGTAGAATTATGTTTAAGACCCTTCCTTACGTTGACCGACCGGGTTGGGAGGAATTCATATGTATTCATATTTGATATAAATCATTCTTAATGCGCTCGTGATGATGTAGTATATAGGCCGAAAGGATTCTATGTTATCATTGGTAGATATGCTTGTTATTATGATTACCCGTCATATATGACTTGTATGCATTATTTATATAAAGTCTCACTCTATCTCTATCTATTATGTTATGTGGATCATGCTTTGTTTCTTGCTTGCTTAATACACACGTTTTGGCTAATTGATCCGTAACAATCATTTAGCTTTCTTACTTGATAAACAATATGTGAATTATTACAAATCCCATGGAACGACCTGGACTTACCTAATACTATAGTATACACGAAAGGTTATACTTGCCCGTGTTGTGTTTTTAGTCAAAATTGGTATTTCTAGTTATTATAAATTTAAAGCTTGTAAAAACACTGCATCAAGTTTTTGGCGCCACTGCTGGGGATTTATTTAGTTGTTTGCAGATTGTTTGCTAGTATTGTGCATCTTACGTGTGTTTCAATCTCTTAAAACTCTTAAAATATGTTTGTTGTTGCACTTCTAATGAGTGCGTCGTACTTCCCCTGTTCTCTTTTGTTATTTTGCAGGTTTATACCCGAGTAGCGCCGGTTTCACACCAAAATCGCCGTACTGTTTTACAAATCGAAATTTATAAACTCACCGTATAGTTTTCTGGCAAACAAAACCACAAAAAAGGTTTTTCTTCAGGAAGTACGACGCACATACAATTTGTGCACTGGTTTTTATGAAAATCCAGAAAGTACGCCGCACTTTTCGCAAGTATGTCGCACTTTCTGCAGACTTTTCACCAGCATAATCTGATTTGAAGCCAAAACCAAAACCCAAACAAACCCTCAAATTTCTATCTCAGGTATGTGAACATTTGAAATCCCATTTTATCTGATTATACACCTTGTAATTTTGTGAATATTTAATTATCATTCAAAAAACCAAAAAGATTTTTATTTCTAAATTGTTTTTTTTTTATTTTTGCTTATTTTAATCATAGACATGTTCCTGTTCATATAATAAAACATGTGTTTTGTTAGTTTATTCGTTTGTTTGATAAAATTTCTTGCGTTGCATCTGTGAAAAATAAAAAAGTAAAATTTTTGAAAATTTGTAGAAAGTATGCCGCATAACAACATTGTGCACCGCACTTTGCTCCTGCATATAAAAAATCAGTTTTGTATAAAAATAATAATCGGATACAATTTCTTTTTGTTTTATCAACTGTGAGTATTTGTAATTTGTTTTTTATTTGATTTTGCATGCTTGTTTGTTTGTGTGTGTTTGCTTGCGTGTAAAAAAATTGTCAAACTATAAAATCTTTAAAAAAAGAGTTTCGTATTTCTTTTTGTTTAGTTGGTTTGTTTGTGTTTGTCTATTTTGTGTTTGCCTGTGTTTATATTTGTGATGTTAAATAATAAGTAAAAAAAAAGAAAATCTAAAAATATGTTTTATGTCATAATAAAACCGTCGTACATTTGTTTGTGTGCGGCGCACTTGTATCAATTTTTGCCGCGCTAATTCTTTGAATATTTGAAATAATAATAATAAAAAAATTGGTTATAAGTACGCCGTACTTGCTTTTAAGTGCGACGCACTTCTGTTCTATCAAAAAAATAATTTTGTAAATCATTTGTTTTATATGTTATATAATTATTGTGTGTTATAAAAATTTTAAAAAAACAAAAAAAAAAAAAAAAAAAAATTTGTTTTTTGTATGTGATTATCTTTTAAAGTTTTTCGAACCTTAAATGTTTGTCTAAAAACTAGAAATCAAAAAAAAAAGATTTTCTTTTCGCCTTTATTTTTTTCTGGTATGTGATGTGAATGTTTGAATAATACCAGTTGTTATATTTTCCTTTCTATATATTTTTTATTTCGTAATGTTTTCTGTGCTTGTTTTAGTGAAATGTGAATGGAAATATATATATATATATATATATATATATATATATATTATATATAAAATAATATATAATATATGATATATATATATATGAAAATATACTATATATATTATGAACATTTATAGGGATGTGTGTTCGATGGAAATCCTCACGAGACTATAACTCGTCCACTCAGGACACCGAGGGGTTTAAAGGCTTGTTGCATACACTAAATGCAATCGTTATTGCCTACAAAAGTGCGCTTTAGTATTTTACGGTTTTCATAGTTGTGTCTATTTTGCAGATTTCATAAATAAGTGGAGCTTGGATTGGTGGTTGCCGTTTTACACTTGGTGACATATATATTCGGATCGGTATATTACATGTGGTTGAATTCACATGCTTGGCGTTTTGTTTACCGCCTTATCTTTCAGAATTCAACCAAGCACTTATGAGCCTCGGAAAGTCTCGTTTCTCTTATATTCATTTTTTCCACTTGTCATACTTTTAAGTTATTTTCTAATTACGCATAATGCTCAACTTAAGTGTGGGAGGAAAATGAATTGAAAAATTAGACTCATTAGTAAAAGTATAAACTTTTGTTTGCCCTCGGTAATCTATAAATCTAAATTTATTTTATATTTCTTTTGCCACTTAGGTTAATATATTATAGTAAAACATAGTGAATAAAATAAATTTTTGAAATCAGAGATGTGTCCCGATTGATAAAGCAAATCCGACTCGGGATCGATGACATTACTTGCGCATTTATACTAATCACCCAAAAAATGTAAGGTTTAGATCTTAAGGAATTCAGGTATTCATCTTTCATACCTAAGATAATTTTTTGCCTTTAACTTTCTCGAGTTAAGGTTTGAATGCAATTGCAAGTTTCTCATCTGTCGTTACGACTGTGTATTGGTAATTTATTGCCTTTTCTGGAGTATTGGTATCCGTTTAATAATTGTATGAGTGTGCCGGTGATTTATTGATTCTAAAACTTGTGCTTGACAATCATTACGTGACCGCAGTGAGATCATGTTCGCGTGATATAGGTATTTTAAGTGATAAAGTGGCAATCTATGATTAACTCAAATTAGCCCACCCATTTATTTTTATTCATTCTTTTAGCTAATTACACTGATTAGCTAACCACCCAAATAAAACTCATTTGTTAGCACTCATCTTTAGTGCTAGATACCCATAGTTTAACCCTCTGAGCCATTCTATTCATTTTTTCTCATCCACGAAAATAAAATACAAAAATACAAAATTATATAACCTTTAGCCTAGCCTTACCCCTTCTCGAAAGTCCCTACGGTTTGTTGCTAGTTGCTCGGTATGATTGGTTGATTTTTGCTAATAGTTTGTTCGCACTTTGCTATAAGTGTTGTGTCATTTCATCGAAGATGAAGGAGACGTCCTTTTGATTTTGTATTTTTTGTGGTGTATGCTTATCTCAAGTGTGGTGAAATTGTTAGTTGTTGGAATGTGAAGGGTGGATTGAAAAAAAAATGGTGAAAAAAAGTGGAATAAAAGAAAAAAAATCGAGAAAAAACAAGAAAAAAAGAATAAATAAAAGAAAAAAGAGAGAGAAAAAAAGTGATTAATAAGAGTTTGATTGTTGTTGGCATTTGTGACGTATTGACATATTATGATATGTGCCGGATATAATGATGAGAGGTTCAATCACCCCGCGGGTTTGTGGATTGTCGTAACTAGCAACATGGGTTCTTGGACTTGTCAACATGTATATTATAAAACCATTTTCAGTATATACTTCTCATGTCTTATCCACGCCCTATTAATACTTAGTCTAACGTTACAACCCGAATAAAGTCCTCTTTTGATATTTATACCTGGTGCTTATGCCATGTCGGTGCAGTTTTTTTTTTGTACAAGCCTATGGTATGAAATGAATCATATTTGAGCAATTGAGTGTGATTTCTCTTTTACCCTCTATTACATCACATACGAGTGTTTGAGTGAATTATACTTTCCTTATTCGTGAGGTGCTTAGTCATGTTATTACAGCTTGAAGATCGTTGGGGATTTTCTAACATCTCTGTTTTCGCATATTAAAAAATCCAAAAATATTTTCATAATTCAATGTTTGTTTTGTAAAGCTTATTATTTTTTCTTATTTTGCTTAAGGACAAGCAAACCCTTAAGTGTGGGGGGTGTATGCGCCTTTTGCGCTTATTTATTAAAAAACCAAAAATATTTTTGATATTTTCACACTCAATACAAAATTTTAAAAATAAAAAAAATATAATAATAAAAAAGATATATATCAAAATTTAAAAAATATATGTATATAAAAATTTCCTTGTCTTGTCATGTAGGAATTTTATTTCAGAATTTATTTTTTTAGATTTGCTTGAGGGCAAGCAATGTTTAAGTGTGGAGGGATTTGATAACGCTCAAATTATACATATTTTTATATGCGTTATTTATGCTTTTATGTATCTATTTTGGTTAATTATAAGAACTTTTGGTATATCATAGAGTATATTAGCTATTGTTGGTTCGTATGACGTGTCTTGGAAGAAAACGGAAGAAAACACAAAGATTTGAAACTTGAACGAAGAAATAACTGAAGATAAAGCTCTCCGGAAACCTGTCAACTGTTTTGGCCATAACTTGAGCATACGAACTCCGTTTGACGCGATTCTGGCGGCCACGCGTCCGGGAAAGAATTCTATACAACTTTGATTTTTGGTCCAAGAGCTGAAATAGCACCAAGTACGCCGCATTTCCCAAATTTCATCACTAGCGGAAAAATATCCTTTAAAGCAAAGTACGAAGGTTTTGCAAGAAAGTGTGGCGCACTTCGCGTCTGGACAGCCAAAAAGTCATATTTATGACTCCGATTAACTACCAAACCGATCCATTTACTTTTACTTGGTCCCCAAGCATTTGTTTCACTATGAATTCAAGACTTTGGTGCTAGGGAATTCCATATCTACAACACATACAACTTAGAGAGGAGGAGAACTAGGTGAGGATCTTAGGATCCAATGATCCAAACATCCTTTCTCACCAACATGTAACCACCACATCACCACCACCACCATAGCCACGAATTGCCAAGTCCTAACACCATTTTCCAGATCTTAACCACCACTTTTACATAACCTAAACATATTACTTGAAGGATTCACACCAAATCCTCTTGATTATCTACCATAAACCACGTTACCAAACACACTGGTTCGCCGAATAGTATACGTATATAATACTACTAGGCAAATCAATGATAAAAAGATTCCGGAAGAGATATTCCCGGGTCGTATGTCCCAACGAGGCTGCAATTGAAATTTATCCTGGTTTGATGAGAAATTGACTGATGGAGAATATATGATATGCACACTAATATAATTACAGCTAAAATTAATTAAATAAAATCTAATTTAATCTACGGGAAACAAATATAGGAAATAGGGATCTTAAAAACTACGGGAACGAAATTAGTTATAAGGAAATCCTAAAATTAAATCTAAATTAAATACGGGGAACAGAATAAGGTATCGGGAACCCTAAATACTAAAAATTTAGAAAATAAATGCTAAATTAAATTAAAAATCAAAATTAAATTCTAATTAACTTAACTTGAAAAATAAAGAAAACTAGAACTAAAACGGAGGTCGTTTGAATGTAAAACGAAAAGAAACGGTAAAACGCACCCGGTAAAAACGGGTCTAAAACTGAAATTTAAGAAAAATTAAGCCTATACTAAATTTTATATTTTTCCTAGACACTAAATGACAAAAGAAAATTTTATAAAAAAGAAAAATATTTTTTTATTAATTTTTGGATTTTTTATGAATTTTCTAAGATTAATTAATTAACAAAAATAAACTTTTTCTAAAAATTAACACTAAAATTTTTCTTTTATTTTTCAAAAATACTAGATTTAAAATGAAAATTAATGCAAAAAGAATTTTAATTTTTCAACTATTTTTCTATTTTTTATGATTTTTATAAGAAAAAGTTTAAATGATTTACCTAAGAAAAAGTAATAACTAAAAAACTATTTTTAATTCCTAGAAACATACAAAATTAATGAGAAAAAATATTGGAAAATAGATTTTGAAAAAACTAAAAAGGATGCAGAAAGTTATAAAAAAAATAAAAGCCCTAATTTTCTACCTTTATTTATTTTTCAAACTAATTTGAATTTATTAAAATTTTCTAACCTAATTACCTATTAATATGTTTTAATAGATAAAAAGGAAATTAATAAGAAAATAGTAAAAGACAGGTATGAAGTGATAAAAAAATAAAGTAGAGTGTAGGCGGGCGAAGTTTGGTAAATTACCAACTCTACAGAGAAAACGGTGATACCCTGAGGTTTGTGAGAAAGAACAAACAGACCCTAGCTTATTTACTGTTTTTTGGCTTATTAAATTATTGAGAAATAGACAAAAAACCTTAAAACTACAAAGTTGCGTATAGCTTAATCTAAACAACTTTAATAAAGGCAATATGAACTTTAGACCAAAGAATAAGCTAGAAAATAAGCAAATGAGATTCTGTTACAGAAAGTGCTAATTTGCTTAATCTTTTGAATTTTTGCTTATTGAGAGCTCAAAACTTGATGAAAATTAAAACTAAAAGATGCTTATTGAAGATTAAGATGTGCTTAAAGGATATTTAAACTAAAATTAACCTGATACTTAACAAGTTTAGAACGAAATGAGTTCTTATAAGAATGCAATTAAACCAAAACAGCTTAGAGAGCTTATTTTCAACTAAGCTGTAACAGCTTATATTTTTGGATTTTAATTGCTGAAATATTGAGAAAGTAAGCTACTCAAACTATCTAGAATCCTATCTATGTAAAAAACTTTTGCAAAGCTTTCATGGAAAATAGAAAAATTTCAAGAGTTAAATGGAAAATTTATGGCTGTTAAACTGTGGCTGCTGTGAGCTACGTTGCAGCTGGTGCAAAGGTCTGCAATCTCCTTCAAAGATAAACTAACTATTGAGGCCGTACTCTTTATACTGTAAATAAACCTAAAACAGCACTAAACCCACCTTGAAACTCAAAAATGCCTTTAAAATCTTTTAAAATCTAAAACTATCTCAGTGTATAAAAACTGTCCTGGAGCAGAATACAAGGGAGTCCAGTATCTAAATTGTTCTTAAAAAAAAACAAATGGAAACTAATGGCGTAAAACCTAGTAAAAGAACCTCATATAATACTAAATGCAGCTAAGGGATTCAAACTCTATACCCTAGAATATTGACTTGAAGAGTCAACACAACACTAAACCAAACACACCTATATATAAACTGACAGAATCTCAGATGAGCTCTTTAAATTCTAATTGTATAAGCTGAAATTTCTAAAACAAAACTATCTAAACCTACTAAATATTTAATTGCATAATAAAATTCTATGCTAAAAATGATGGCTTATGTAATAAGAAAAAATAGACATTCTCAGCTAGGATAACACTAAACTATTTAAATTTACACAAACTCAGATGTAATTTAAAATTAATTTGGAGCCTGAAATGCTGAGTCTTCACACTAGCTATCCAAGTGTGAGTAGCAGCTTAGTGATCTATAACGGCTACCATACCCCTAGACCAATGACTTATAGCTCAATAACTCTCAAAGCAGCTATATTCACCCTTTAGCTTCCAAAGTAACATTTAATAGCCAATCAAGAAGTCATAATTGATCGAATATGAGAGTAAAAACGAATGGTTAAAAGGCTTTTGACAAAATATATAAGTAAATTTAGAGCTTTATTGAAAAAAAATAAGCTCAAATTGAGCTAAGTTGAGAGAAAGAGAGTGAAATCGACTTTTATTCGCTTGAAATGATAAAGTTACCAACGTAAATGAAAAAGGAAAATACAAGATAACTTTACAGCAAAACTGAATGATGAATTACACTAAAAAAAAACATTAAAAAGAGGGTGTGTTCTTGTTCGGCTTGATCTTGGCTCTTCTTAAACAAGTCCGATTTGCTTCTCTCTTTGTCTTGAGGACAAGCTGGTTTTAAAGAGTATCAACACTCCCCAAGATAAATCCAGCCCTCCATTTGTCTTTACCTCATCTCACCATTGAAAGGAGTTCGTTGGGTTAGTGGAATTCATGGGGCATGGGGTTATATGGGCAGGGTAAGTGGGAATGAGAGGGTAGGGTGGTAGCTGTGAATGTACAATAGAGGTGGTTTGGGAGTAGAAAACTGTGGGAAATGTGTATAAAGTTTTGGCGCCAAGTGGGTTTGTACAGGGGTGTTACAGTGTTTTTAACAAGTAAAGAGTATTGAAAAAGATGCAAGTTTGGTCCCTCATCTCTCTCACTCTTTCTATTTCTTTTTGGCCGATTTTTTTAGTTATAAAAAGGTTTGGACAATGGCAGTTTAGGTCCCTTTGATTTATAACTAAAGAGATAAAAGAGAGTTTAGATAAAGTGCAAAATCAGTCCCTGCTGTTTATTAACTAAAAGAAATAAAAGGATTTGGTTATAATTCATTTCAGCCCATGTGTTTTATTTTAACCATTTGATCTTTATTAAAACAACATTAAGAATTGGCGAATTTTAGGCCCTTGTGTTTTATAAAAAAGTGTATTGGGCTTTTTGTTGGGCTTGGGCTGTGTTGGGCCCACATGGATTGGGTTATGTGTGAGGTGCCTATTGGGCTTGTATTGGGCCCACAGGTGTGGGTTTGGTTATTGGGCATATTTTCAAAGCCCAAATAAGGTTATGGAGTGGGTTTTGTGTGTACAATGGCTGAGATTGGCTGTAACTGGGGCTAGGAACGGGTCTTCAAAAGTTCCCCCCCCCCCCCCCCTTCACAGTCTTTGTCATATTGCAACGCAAAAGGTCTGTTGTAATTGATTGAGGGCCCAATTGGTCTACACAGCTCAAAGTATACAATGGAGGCTTATCCTGCCCATCAGATGGGGTAAAGATTGCATCCAAAAGTATTCTTCAATAATGACTCTGACTTTGGCATTTTTGGACTTTGGCCATTGATTATGTCACATGCTTACCATCCATGCCAGTTTTTGACATTATTGGCTGGATTTCTGTCTTTCTGTTGATATCCACTTCTGCACAATACAAATGGCAAAACAAACATAGATTTTGGCAGTTTTTTGGATCTGTTTTTGGTCAATTTTAGCTCGTTATTAGAAGGTAAAAGATTATGTGTAACTTAATGCACTTAACAAAACCCCCAAACTAGTTATCTTGTGATCCTCACACAAGTTTATGAAGTAGAACACGATAAGCCCCGTTTTCACCATTTTTTTGATTTACACTAAACTACAACTAATATTCTTTGGGGATTTTCTCATTTGTTTAACAAGTTTGGCTTCTTTAATTGTTAACATCTGGGATCATAGAATGAGAAGCGTCCAGTAAGTGATCTACGGATGTCCTGACGGTAAATCATCGTCCCTCGATTTTCACAAGATCCAGCTAAGCAATTAAACAAGATCATTGTCGATAATAAGATTATATGTTAAGCCCACATACTTTATGACTTGCGAATTTCAACTCCCAACATCGGATATACGATGAATGTGTGACTCATTCTATTTACCATATCCAACAAATATTTTCATAGTCATAATTCAAAAATGAATCACGACTCAAAAGCAACAACTTATTAAGACTTCGAAACTTGATTTCGAGATTTAGAACTATTTTGCAACATTTTAACATCATAATCATAAGGGGTGGATATTATAAAAAAAATATCTTTAAGCATTAGAATGTGTGGCTTAATTTTTAACCCTACCTCGTTGAGGTTAGACGGAGCAGGATATCACAACCAACGACCGGTGTTCTTAGTTTGAAAACCACCCCGTTGCTACGTAGTATGAAATCACATCAACACCTTATATCCCTAATATGGCTAGGATTGGTGTGTCTTAGTTTGAACCCTCACCTAGACTTTCTTCCAAGTGAGAATCACGACACACAAATCCCCATAAGCAAAGACGTCTTAGTTTGAACCCCCACCTCGTTGCTAGCGAGTGGGATATCACACACTCTTTTACATTGTTCCATAATATCCAACTGGTAATTGCTTTCATTTGTGCAAGATTTTGTCCATATTCCATGCTTTTTGCATTCACATTTCATTCAAGCTATCTTCTTATATCACTAGAATTAACAAAATCTCGTTTTGAAAACTCAAGTTTACAAAATTATGAAGTTTTTTCTGAAAAACACCGATTCTGACTTAGTTGAAATTAAATGGAGTAACTTATGATTAGAGTGGATCTAAGAAAAGTTACGGGAGAGAAAACCACAAGTTACCTTGTAAGTCAGTTTTAGACGAATCTTCTGGTAAAAAACATAAACTTATATATAACACTATCATTTCTCGATACTTCACATTATTAAAAATGTCAAGAGCAAATCAGAATTCGTGGGAAAAAAAGCTTGGCCTAAAGGAACTACTAGGGCTCAACACCGCCCGATCAAGTCAAAAATATTCTAATCCACCCAACAAAGAAAAGCAAACTGCGACAAAACACTTATTAAAATTTTTGAAAATTTTCATTTTTTTCATTATTTGGTATTATGGGTGGTAAAAACGGGATTTACTGTAACAATGAGCTAGCAGGAAAACAATCAAATCGAAGATACCCCCCCAAACTAGAACTAAACAGTCGTCCTCGATGTTTTTGAAGGTACTACATAAAATCCTAAAGGCCATTTATGAGGTAGCCCAAAAGTATAAAAAACTTAGTCGATAAGATTAGATATCGAATATCCCACATTAAGCTGAGGATGTAAACTCATAAATAATGACAAAACTGAAAAGTCTTCACAATCCGGCAAATCCCTGGACAAGAACAACAACAACAACATGGAAACACGGTAATGGAAAATCACAAGCTTATCTTACACAACAACAAAAAACACTTAATTAAAACAACTTACTATTAAGAATTAAACTAAGATAAACACGGGTGGCCCTCCCACGAAGCCGCTTGTTAGGGTCCGCGATGCATGACCCATCACAAGGATTTATGGATCCTTGAGGAAACAAGTGGAAATTTATAATCATACGACTTCATTCAGGACAATGATAAGTGTATTGAATTTCATGAAATTTCCACTCCGATGAGATACATCCGCCTAGAAAAATGATACATTTGAAATGCACCGGGATCAAATATGGTGTCTCATCCCCACAGTGCGAGAAGATAAATGAGGAATAACGGGAATGAAAAGACATGGGATGAAAGATCCAAACAACACAAGCGAAAAGGATTCACTAGAATGTAAGAAAATCTAACTCACGGTGGCAAAACATTAAGCCCACGAAACTCTTTGTATCGCTTTCTTGGAAATTAATTTTCCCCACCAAACCATGTGACAGAATGCCCAGCTCGGGCTCAATCTTAAAGCAGAGAATGATCGATACTCCGTTTGAGAGTATGATTTGAGCGAGTTCATCGGGCGAATCCTCATGATAAAAATCACGTCCTATCGGTAGAGGAAACTGATCATTCGAAAGATCAAAGATGAAACGAACATAATGAGAAAACTCAACAAGAGTAGTGGTACTGGCACAAAATCTTCACTTTAAAAGACGTTATCAATGTAGAAAGCTTTAATATCAGGAAGAGATAACTCAGAATGAGTAGTGGGACTGCCACTACTAAGGCTTCTTCCAAATTAAAGCAGAAAGTTTCGCATTCGGCAAAGAATTATCAAAGGTGTTAGTCTCCTCCAAGAGAAGGTAGGAAATGTGGAGGTAGATTGGTCACAACAACGGAAGAGGGAACGGATTATCTTTAATGCAATCGATTATAGCAACAAGAACGATTGACAGTCAACAATTTTTCAGAAGGGAATCGTTTTATTAAAAGAATGTCATCCTCAATCCTTCCAACTTCGGGAATAACAATCTCCATCACCTTCGAGCTAACTGGCTCAGAATTGGGAGGTGATGCCTCAACATACTCGACATCGTTACTAGAGAAGGAATCTTCATCAGTCGAAGTAGAATCAACGTTAGAATCAGAGAAATCCTCAGATTGATCTTTTGAGATGTCAAGAGGCGGAGAATTGTCATGAAAAGGCACATCACACACTTTGGGAACACCTTTGTGACTCACTTGGATTGTGACAAGTATTTCAACAACTAGACTTTATGAAATTCGACCGATTCCGTTACCCGGAATTGCTCAAATGAGCTCAGTCCTCCATAATTAGGAGGAGTTTACGGGTCTCCCCGGTTGATAAAACAGGAGTGATTGCAATGTAATCCTCTGTCATCATCATCATCACAGTAGACGAGAGGGCGATTCCAAGCCGGAGTTATTTGATGTACTCAGATAGCCAACACTTATATATATTCACATTTTGAACCCGTTGTGCTAAGCAATTCTTGCACATCCCTCTTGGTTGAGCGTGCTTAAGCTTCAATAAAGTTGCGTCCCAAGCATGCAATAGAACCTTAGGCGTTTTCCCAAAAGAGAGACGATTAAACTTTTTGAGACAGATTTCAGATCGATTTCAAATAGGTCCTCTTGGCTTTGCAAAGCATTCCTGCTCCATTGGTTGAGGAGGTTGATGATTGACGGAAATTGCGGGGTTTGAAGTTGGTCAAAACCGAAAGAATTAGAATCATAGCAAGTGATTTTGCTCATGATAATAGTCTCATTCATCGTTTGAGCACTGATAAAGTCTCATGAGGAGCCTCCACAATAGTCACAAACAAAGATATTGTTGTTGAAAACTTTGGAGAATTTTGTGAAAATTAAAAGTCTTGATGTAACACGGTTTCCGATAGGATAAACGGAACCTGGGGGTGAACAATCGTAACCATAATAAGCATTGTTTTCAAAATTCATCATAAGAAATGAGTTACGGGGGTTGTGGAGAATGGTTTGAATAATCGGTAGTGTTAATTTAATGAGTATGGGAGTTAAAACATTTGGTGTTTCACTCTGAATCTTACAAAAAAAACTAAACTCCGTCCATATTCATTTAAACACATATTTTGTGCATTGAGCCAAAAAATTTAGGTATTTTGCAGACTTTTTTTATTTTTTTTTGTGAGGGCCGTTGTGGTATCTCATAATGTTTGTTTGGTTGGAGCTCCGGATTAGAGATAATCAGAGTTTTCGTTGACAAGTATAACCAATATGAGCACTTCCCCACAGACCTACAAGTGCATCGTTGACCAAAAGATCCATCTAACGAATCCACCACACTCGCAAACAACACTTTGTCGATTAGTGGAGATTTTTGTGTGAGGCAATTCGCACAAGCTTGGGGTCTTGTTTGACAACGAAGCACTCGAGAGGAGCAATAACCACGTTGGAATTGTCCAGTTAGGATGACTGGAAGTATTTCTTGAAACTTTGAAAAGCTTTCTCCAATACTTTCGTGTGAGGTCCACATCAAGACAATTAAGACCATGCAACCAGGTCTCCACAATCGAAACAAATTCCTTTCAAACTTAATGTGTTGTTGAGACGATTACGGCATGGCACAAGAATCTTGTATTTGAGTTTTTAAATTTTCTCTTTTGAACAACAAAAGGCTGAAGTGTGCAAATTTCCACAAGCCGAACATGCTTTAATCGCTTTAAGGCGACAATCGAAAATGTCATAAGAATTAAATAGATAGAGGGAATAATGAAAAGAATTAACTGATTAACGAAGAAAAACAAGATTATTTTTTGGTTTTTTCGAATTTATTAACAACATATTTCACAATTGGACAAAATCATATAGACAACTTAAACCTGATAATCAATCTTACTTCCACGTAGCTCTCAGAATGAAAAACGCACAGGTGACGTATGGCGTAGGAATACGCAAGCTTAATTTCTCCTTCGGAGTCGTATTTCCTAGGAACAACCCTCCTTATACCCACTTTATAGTTTGTTTATCAAAATGAGGTGAGCCGTATATCGTAAGTGACACAGAAGGCAAGTTTTAAATCTTTTGTTCGAGTTGGGAACTCAATAGTTCACCGGAACTTATTATGATAATACCTCAGTTGAGAATATTATATTTTGGTATTTTACCAATTAGTGAATTTTATTTTTTTATGGACAATTTTTTTATTTTTTTGATTTTTTGGTTTTTTTTTTTTTTTTTTATATGATATGTACTAATAAAAAGAAAAGAAAAATATTTTTGTGTTTTTTTAAAATGGTATACTAATAATAAGACAAGTTCAGATCAAAGTCGGATAAAAATCGTAGCAAATGCCTCCCCGGCAGCGGCGCCAAAAATTGGTTCGCCTGATAGTATACGTATATAATACTACTAGGCAAATCAATGATAAAAAGATTCCGGAAGAGATATTCCCGGGTCGTATGTCCCAACGAGGCTGCAATTGAAATTTATCCTGGTTTGATGAGAATTTGAATGATGGAGAAAAAAATATGCACACTAATATAATTTACAACTAAAATTAATTAAATAAAACCTAATTTAATCTACGGGAAACAAATATAGGAGATAGGGATCTAAAAACTACGGGAACGAAATTAGTTATAAGAAATCTCCTAAAATAAAATCTAAATTAAATACGGGTAACAGAATAAGGTAACGGGAACCCTGAAACTATTAAAAAATTTAGAAGAATAAAGCTAAAATTTCAATTACAAAAAAAAAGTAACATCTAAAATAACTTAACTTGAAAAATAAAGAAAACTAGAACAAAAACGGAGGTCGTTTGAATGCTAAACGAAAAGAAACGGTAAAACGTACCCGGTAAAAACGGGTCTAAAACTGAAATTTAAGAAAAATTAAGCCTATACTAAATTTTATATTTTTCCTAGACACTAAATGACAAAAGAAAATTTTGTAAAAAAGAAAAATATTTTTTTATTAATTTTTGGATTTTTTATGAATTTTCTAAGATTAATTAATTAACAAAAATAAACTTTTTCTAAAAATTAACACTAAAATTTTTCTTTTATTTTTCAAAAATACTAGATTTAAAATGAAAATTAATGCAAAAAGAATTTTAATTTTTCAACTGTTTTTCTATTTTATATGATTTATCTAAGAAAAAGTAATAACTAAAAACTATTTTAATTCCTAGAAAATACAAAATTAATGAGAAAAATATGGAAAAATGATTTTTAAAAACTAAAAAGGTGCAGAAAGTTATAAAAAATAAAAGCCCTAATTTCTACTTTTTATTTTTCAACTAATTTGATTTATTAAAATTCTAACCTAATTACTATTAATATTTTTAATAATAAAAAGGAAATTAAAAGAAAATAGGAAAGACAGGGATAATGAAGTGATAAAAAAGAAGTAGAGTTAGGCGGGCGAAGTTTGGTAAATAAACACTAAGAGAAAAAACGGGTACCCCTGATGTCTGAGAAAAAGAACCAAACAGACCCTAGCTTATTTACTGTTTTTGGCTTATTAAATTTTGAGAATTAGCAAAAACTTAAAACTACAAAGTTGAAAAACAACTTATTCTCTACAACTTTAACAAAGGCACTTTGGACTTTAGACCAAAGGATAAGCTACAAAATAAGCAATATAAAAACTGTCACAGTAAGTGCTATTTTGCTTAATCTTTTGAATTTTTGCTTATTGAGAGCTCAAAACTTGATGAAAATTAAAACTAAAAGATGCTTATTGAAGATTAAGATGTGCTTAAAGGATATTTAAACTAAAATTAACCTATACTTAACAAGTTTAGAAAGAAAATGAAGCTTAAGAATGCAATGTTTCCTGAAACAGCTTTGAGAGCTTATTTTCAACTAAGCTTAACAGCTTATTTTTGGATTTTAAGTGCTGAAATTTTGAAAGTAAGCTAAACAATCTATCTAGAATCTCCCTAGGTAAAAAGCTTTGTAAAACTCTAAAAGGAAATGAGAACTTTCAAATAGGAAAAATGGCAAATATTATGCTAATATTGAAAAGTGCACTTGCTGGTGCAATGTGCAGCTGATGCAAATGGCTAAGATCTCAAATGCAGGTTAAAGAAAAACCTTAGCAACTCTTATACTCACTCAATCCATGTGTGTAAACCTACATTTACTAAATTTGGACTCTAAAATACCTTGAATCTTTACACACTAAAGTAACTCTAACTGTAAATTGCCCTGGTGCAAAATGATTAATTTTTGAACTCTAAACTTTATATCTAACAATCTAATTCTTAAAACTTATTTAAAACTTAATATCATAACCTAATACAACTGTATGAAATGAATTGACAAGGTGCAGTTGACTTTAAGAGTCAAATTCACCTTGTACCAAACACACCTTTATATTTTTAAAAAAAAACTGTCAAAGCAAATTGGATTTAAAACTTGTTTAAAAACTAACTCAGCTAAAAATTTTTATCTACTTCTACTATTATTAAACTAATGAAGCTATTTAAGCAGTAAAACTACTAGCTTATTAGGAGAAATACACAAGTTTCTCACCTAGCTTATGAAGCTAAATTTGACAGAATTTCATCTCATGAGATTTTAACAAATGCTAGCTACTAGATTCTAAATCATTTTCATATTTAAACTATTTAAACAATGCTAGACAGAATTAAGCTCAAGGAAATCTAAAGAATAAGCTACTTGAATTAAACTAAGAACTAGCTAAGTTAACATTGAGGAAATGAAACCTGGATTACTTGGAGTCTCAGAACTAGAGCTACTCTAGTTGAGTGAGTAGCTCTTAAAAATGCTTAAACCTAATGGCACCTTGCCTCTAGACCTCAATAAGCTGGCTTATGCTTAATTTGAGCTTATTTCTTCTTGTTACTTCAAAATTGAACTCAACACTTCTCAAATATCCATGATTTGAATGTAAGTGAATGAAAATGGTAAATGAATTGCTTAAGACAGAAATTGAGCTAAATTTGAGCTTATTAGAAGTAATAAGCTCTTATGAGCTTATTTAAAGCTTATTGGATCAATTTAGCTTTAAATTGAAAAATGAAAGAGTATTAAAGGTGTAAATTGACTTTTATTACTGAATTAAAGGAGTACAAGTGAAAAGAAATGATTACAAGAGCTTAAAGCTTAAGTGCTTAAAATGAAAGCTTAATTTGCTTAAAACGAAAAATTACAAAGTAAATGTTTTAAAACAGAAAATTAACCACTGAAAAATGAACTCCTAAGCTGCTATTTATAGAAGAGGGGTGAAGAGAGGGAAGAATTTCTAGGAGCTTCCTTTAAATCTCAACCATCGATCATTTGAAGTCTATTTGAGGCCGTTGGATCAATTTAGTGAGGTGTCATGGCCAATAAGCTGCTGCCACGTGGTGGATTGTCATTGGTGAAGAGGTATGAACGAAATTTATAAGGGAAAAGGGAGCGGGGTTGGAAAAATACGGGATTGGGTTTGTGTTACTTTTGGGCGGGAAAGTTAGTTGTAGGTTGTTGGGTGGTTAAGTTTGTTGCGAATTAGCCGGGCTGTTTGTTTAAATGTATAGAGTATTGGCAAAATAGGTCCTTGTTCCTTGTCCCGCCCTTGTGTAGTTATAAAGAGGTTTCTGAAATTGCAAATTCAGTCCTTGTGGTTGTTTTCTTCTATTTTCTTCTTTATAAAATCAACTTTACTCTCTTGGCAACTTTAGTCCTTTAATCTTTAAAACTTCAAATTGACACTTGAAACTTTGCACACTTGACAATCTTGGCCCCTTGACTTGACTTTTGGCTTTTGACTTCCTTTATTTCTATCTTTGTCTTGCTCTTGACTCTTTGTCTTTTTCCCGTTTCTTGTCGGTTTTTGATCGTTTTTGCTTCTTTTTGTCTTTTCAATCCTTTCCTGCACAATTGGACACAAAAGCACACATTTTCTATTCTTTTGGCATTTA